>JAWNMV010000302.1:2415000-2607500 GCA_035043635.1 Drosophila rellima | reverse complement strand
AGGCCCGGTAAAAAAAACTACAATAAAACAAAAGTGCTTAATTTTTGTTAATTAATTGTACGATTTTTAGAGAGCTAATGAAGAAATTCTATATTGGCAATTTGGCAGCCAGTGATATTAAAAAGAAGCCGCCTGTTGTTGGGTGAGTTGCCGCCGAGATCAAAAAAATATGCGCACAAAACCAAAAAAGATAAAAACTCGTTCGCATCCAAAACCCAATTTGAGAACATAACCAAAAATGTATTAATTGAAGCGTGTAAAGGCGCAAGATAAGAACATTCGTTGTCTAAACCTGCTGCATTCCATCAACATCATTATCTTTGAACTAATTAACTAACACATGTTTAATCTCTGTGATGCATGACTCAACTTGGAACTGGTTTCGCTCCGGCTTGCTGTTAAATACTTGCTCTAATTATTTCACTTAAACTAAATTTATTGTATATTACTAATCAATTTTAACCTGCCAAAAACATCCAGCCGCATGTTTCTCTTTCATTTGCTGTATTTGTGATTTATTTATGCGAGATTAGTACAATAATCGATTCAGGTTTGACTGCAGGTTAATTTGCTCCAAACTGGAGTTTGTGTGTGGATGCTGTGTGGATGCTTGAATAGAATCCACAAGCCAGGTATTGTGGACTGCATGTAGGTAGTGATTGTAATTTTTTTAAATTGGACAACTGCAGAAAATGCCGCTGACTTTGGGTAGAACTTTTCAGGAGTGGTATTAGCATTTCAATTGATAGATAAGATTATATTATATTATTAATGCACTGTATTAAAATATATTAAGGGGTTTCATTGCTTACATATCAGGAACAGTAACGAATATTATTTTTAAAGTACAAATTGTTTGTTGATTTTCATCAAAAAACTTCAATATAACTTATTTTTCGATCGGACTTATAAAGGCATAGAATCATAATTAAATTTTCTCTTTTTATTAAAAATCATAGAATAAAAACTAAAATTATGAATTCTATGATTTTTAAATCAACATTTGAACATATTTATTATTTCATAATTTTATTTATTTTTAAAATATAAAATTGAAAGTTACAAATAAAAGTGTAAGCTGTTTCCAAGAATAGAGGAACATATAGACAATTTTTTTTGTAAGTTGATTTAATAATCGGCATCGCAATCTTCTATTTTCAAGCTACAAGTGCTTTTCGAGCACCAAAGTGAGATTCTACAAGAGCTAGAAGAAAGAGCATTTCATTTTAAACGTCTAGTTGTAAGTGGACAGATCATACATATCTATGTACATATATATATAAGAAACTGTAGAATATGTGTATATAAAGCGCACCATAGCATGCTATCTATATTGCACGATACTTTATCTCTGCTCGATTCCTATTTTCCAATTCTATTTTTTGCATTGTTTTTTTTTATTAATTAACTAGAGCCACGCCCACTGACACAACTGAAAGTGCTACTGATGCCAGCTATGAGCCAGCCGCCCCCAAACAATGTTGCATTTTGCATTAACCTCCGCCCCTCCACTACCCAAAATCCATATATATATATATATAAAAACATATATCTGATACTAATGAATTGTATATACTTTTGTGCATTTTATCATTTTTTTTGTATTGCAAACAGTTGCAGAGAAATTGGACTCGCTGTGGGCGCTATTGTACTGGGCATGGCCCTCGTCTATGTGATCAAGCGTGGAATGGCCAAGAACTGAAAACCCCGGATTCAAATCCCACTCGACTATTCCGATTATTAATCAGTGTGCTTAGAACCTCATTCCGATTTTGATTAATGTCACGTTGCAAACAGATTAACAGCTGCAGCTACAAGAACAAGTCTTAAGTTTTTTGATATTACATTTGTAACGTTTGTTGATATTTTATAACTGTAAAAACTGTAAAACGTCTAATAAATCAATACTTAAATGTTGTAATCGATTACTATTACTTTCTCCACGTCTCTTTTTAAACGATGCTCTGCTCAATTATTGCAGAATGTATCAGAATAAAAGGTTGAAAATTATTTCATCTTCGGGAATTCAATTATTATTTTTCCCACTGTTTTCAAACGGACCGATTGCTGTGTTATCGGCCTGTTACATTTACAATCGAACTTAACTTATTCTCACTCTCTCTTTCTAAACGATGTTTATGTAAAAGAAACGCATAATGTATCAGAAAAAAAGTTGAAATTTATTTCATCTTCGGGGGTTCCATTTTTATGTATTTTATAATTCACAATAGTTTGCGATTGCTGCTATCGCGTTGTCACTTTTGCAATCGATCAATTTATCGATACGCACTTAACATAGATATTTTGTATATTGTATGTGTTATGTTAAATTTGCATAAAGTTGCAGACAGTTGACAGTTTTCTATGCACGTTATGTTAAGCTCTGCAGCTTAACATAATGTTATTGATAGTATGCAACAATTTGCATTTGTTTATGTTTATTTATATATTTGCTGTATTTAATGCTTGTTGTTTGTTGCATGCTTAGGATTTGCATTTTGAGTTTTGTCCCATTTGCATTCAATTTGTGAGTGTGTACAGAGAGTGTGTAATATACTTATGCCTTATGTATATTATTTATATATATATGTATGTATTTATATATGTATATATGTATTTAAATCCCACACATTTCACATGTCTAGTTCTAGTTCTCATCGTAGAGCGGCGTGGAATCGCCCAGATTCATGGAGTGTGGCGAGGTGTTTGTGCGCGGCGTGCTACGCACCGATGACTTGGAAGATGCACTTGCTCCTCCTCCTCCTCCTCCTCCTCCAGCTGCTGCGGAGCCAGAGGAAGCAACATTGCGACTACTGCTGCTCGTATGATACTCATTGGTGGGTGTGGAGCCGGCGCCAAATCCAGTCATGCCCAGACCGATTTGTTGTTGTTGCTGCTGCTGCTGCTGGTGTTGTTGTTGTTGTTGCTGTTGTGTGGGCTTGCGACGTGCCCAGGAATCATTTGCCAGCTGCCAATCGAGGTTCTCTTTGGCACGTTGCTGTTGTTGTTGTTGCTGATGATGATGTTGCTGATGCGGATGGTGTTGCTGTTGTTGTTGATGTTGATGTTGATGATGCGTATGGTGTTGCTGATGTGCATGGTGTTGCTGGTGTTGCTGATGATGTGGCAAATTTGCAGCATTGTTGTTAGTATATGCACCGGCCATGTCATAGTAACGTGGTGTGCCGCCATAATGATGCCGCTGACTGCTGGAGGACTGTGAACTTGGACTGGGCACATTGTGGCCATAGCGTGGCGTCTGTGTGCCATGTGGCGTGTATGGCGTCATGAATGGCGTCTGGCCACTTGGCGTATAAGGCGTATTGATGTGTGCACCAAATGTGGGCGTACTGCCGCTGCCATAATGACCACCAGATGCTCCACCTCCACCAGCTGCGCCACCACCACCAGATCCTCCACCACCACCACCACTGCCATAGCCCGAAATGGAATGCGAAACGGAGTAGGCGCTGGAGCTGCGTATATCGCTGCTGCTAATGCCGCTGCGTGGTGTGCCGCCCGAGATGCTGCCAGCGCTGCTAAAGGCGCCGCTGCCACCACCACCACCTCCTGCACCGCTGCCACTCAGTGAACTAAGCGAAGCGGATGGCGGTGGACGCATAATGCCATGTCCATGATTTGTGGGCGTATTGCTGGACGGTGTACTGCTAATGCCACTGCTGGACATCATGCCCGCCGTGGGATCCAGCCAATGCTCCTTGAACCAACGCAACAGACTGCTAACCGAATCAAAGATCTGGCCACGAAAACGATAACCTTCCGGCATCACAGTCACATACTCGTGTCGCACCTTTGTTTTGGGCAAATACGACAATAGGAATTTCCCCGGCATACTCTTCGATGCACTAAAGAAATAATGAATCTTTTTGGGATCCTTGGTTTTCTCGTCGCGCAACAATTGCTCCATGAAATCGCGTTCATTGACATTCGCCGGCGCCGTATTCGGTTTGTAGTATTTGTATTGCAATAGTTCGCGGGCAGCCACCGCCATGGGATTAATATGACGTGCGATGATCTCATCCAGATCCTCGAACTCTTCGGTGCCAATCCATAGGCTGCGTCCCAAACTATATTCATTCTCTTTGCCCTCCTCGCGCACATCAATGTGCTGGAAAATGTCGTCGGCCACCTTCCAAGTGGCTGTTAAATGATCCTTGGATTTGCTACTCGGTCGCAATGCCACCTCACCCTGATCCGCCTCGGCGAGCATGGCAATTACTTCCGCATACGATTTGTTAAAGAAACTCGGATGCGCAATGACACGACGGGCATAAGTTTTACGCTTCATCGCCTTGGCCTTAGCATCCGTCACCTTGCGATTGTCCAGCTCCTCGGTGACGAAATCATAGAAGGCATCGCGTCGTGGTCGCCACTCGTTGTTCACATCCTTCAAGTCGGCGGATTTGGAGCTGCAGTCGACGGAAAATCGATCGATATCAATTTTAATGATGCGCACATGAATCATCTGGGCGACACGGACACGTTCCTCTGGATTGCGAACCTGTTTATCCGACAGATTCTTAATGTGTATAAATCCGGGCAAACCATTCTCTAGCCGGCAACGCACTCCGGACGCTTGACCCGGACAGTTGTTGTCATCAAAATGATTCCAAACATCTGACAATTCGGGGAAGTCATCCTTGTGACAAAATGGACATTGCCAGCTGCCCGTTTGCTCAATTCGCACCGGATTCGCATTGTCCAGCTGATCGCCCTGGGGTCGGCGGTATGTGAAACCCGTGACCATGGCCGTAACACATTTGCCCACATAAAACGAATCGGGCGTCTCCTTGGTCAACATATCGAATAGCTCCTCGGAACTTGGCTTCACATATGCACAACGATAATCCTTATAGAGACTGCTTAGCTCATTTCGTATATCGTACAATGTAATGCTCTTGCTGCCAAATCCCTGACGCTCCAATTCCACAGCGAATGCATCTAAATCGAGATCCTTGAGACGTTCCGGTGACTCGAGTATCTCTTCCAAGGCACCCGCTGGATTTGTTTCCTCATCATCATATTCCATCGCATCGATGGCCATTTTACGTGCCCATTCATATGTCTCCGGATGCACACGAGAGCCATCCAAGACCTCCACATACGCCTCGGTGCTGTCGCCCAACGAGCTCGTATCAATCTTGATGAAGCCACTGCAATTGATAAACACCTTTGGTCCCAAATGACACACGGTTACCAGTTGGGTGCGATTCTCCAGACGTTGATTGCTCTGCTTCAGTAGTTTCAGCAGCGCCTGACCCTTGCGTGGCCCCAAACCGCAAATATATTGCAATAGATTCACAGTACGCGAATTTTGTACCATTAAATTAATATCGAGTCCCACTTCGCTTGTGCGATTGATAAACTCCAAGCTGAGCTGTTCCAGCAACAAATCGCGCGGCACACGCTCCTGCAGCGGATGATAACGTAGACACAATATCTCATCATCGGCATCGCACAATTGTGAGTATTCCACGAGAGGATCTTGCATTTTGCGGGCCAACGAAGCGGCCTGTTTCAATAACGGCGGATACTCTTTAAAATCGGCTTCACCCTTTTTGGAATTGGCATAAATCTTGGCCAGCTCATTGTCAATGATTTCCACCTCGATTGGTGGAAATTGTTCATTCGTTTCCAGCTCCTTTAATATCTCACGGATGTCCGCTTGTATCATTTGTGCATCCCGCGACTCGGCGCCAATAACAATAATGTGTGGTTTCTTCATTTTGATGAAATCACTCAATTTCCGCAAATCGGCTATCTTTTGGGCCTTCTCCTCGGCATTGTGGGAATTCTTGCGCTTTAGAATGCTCGGCAAGCGCAAATAATCGGAAATGTCACCCTCAACGCTGGCAACGGCACAAAATGCCGCAACCGATTGATCCGGATCATAGGCCAAGCCCAAGGCACGAATGCCGCGCAACGTGCTCCATTCCTCGGAATTGTGATGCTGTGGCAATTCGGGTTTATACGGTGCCACCTTCAACCATTTGTACAGCTTGGCAATGCAGGAGCGCAGCACAAACTGTTGCGCCTCCTCGTGCAATGTGGCCCGGAGTTCCTTAATCAGATCGGGTATAACCCACTTTTTTAACGCCAATTGAACGCACTCAGCGCGTAATGCATTCCACTCCAGCACATTCTTGGCAAACTGATCCAAATGATAGAGTTGTGTCGCCTCCGTCACATAATCTCCGGGCGGACCATTGGCATTAGCATTGCCCTCAAACTCATCGAGAAATGTAATCTCCAGCAGTTTCTCCTCCTCGGCCATTAACAGCTTGATAAACTGATCGCCAAAGAGATCACCCACCGGCTTCTTGACCACATATTTCATGGAATACACCGGTGAGTTCTCATCAATCAATACCATGCCATTTTTGGTGGGTCGTATATTAAGTCGGGCCCGATCAAAATACACTTCCCTCAAGGTCTTCCGCAGCAATGGCTCCTGTGCCAATTGCCTGGCAACAACATATTTGGCCGCATGCAGCACTTCATCGACGGTCATAAAACGTGGCGATAAATATTGTTTGGCCAGCTCTGTGGGACTGAGACTTTCCTGATTAACTTCGTTACGTTGATAATTGTCACGTAGATTTTCGGCAAATTGTTCGGGCGTCAGTCCAACATGTTTGGCAAATCCACAGATGCCTGCTTTGCGGAATACAGCATATGGACTACTATTTGGTGCCTGTTTCAATTGCTCCTCGGCTGCCAATTCCAATTCCTCAGCGGCCTCATCCAAATCGATGACATCAGCTGGCGCTGATGCTTCACCATCACCATCGCTATTTGACGCATTCGCTGCCTGTTTGCGAGCACGTGCCTCGCGACGTTCCTGCAATTGTTTTCGCCTCAATTCCGTTTGCATTTTGGGCAATTCATGTGAATAATTGAGCAGAAAATACATGTGGACATCCTTAAGCTCCTCCATCGACTGCACATCGTTGAGACGCTCAAAGTCGCTGTCCAACATTAAGCGTACATCATCGGGCAACGGTTTATCCGGATCATCGCAAAGTGTTTCCAATTGAAATTGCCGCATCTTTTCAAATAATTGCTTCAGTTTGCGTTTCCTCTCATTGAGTTGACACCAACGTTCATCGTAGTAATAAACCTTCCATAGATCATCAATATTTAGCTCTGGTTTCACATATTCCTTTCGATAAAACGCTATAAACGGCACCTCCAACTGTTGATTGCGTAGAAATTCCAATGTTTGTTTAATTTTATTAACTGCCGTCGGTGGTTTACGCAATTTCTCTCGATTATCCGCCTTCTCCTGCTCGGAAACCGTTTGTTTGCAGAACGCAAAGCGATAAATCCAATTGGCTTCGTCGTCCAGCTCGTGAGATCCCTCGGGAACGGGCGTCACGGGCACCTGACGCAGTTGCATACGCTCTGGGATGTCTGTTTTACGAATTTCATTATCCAAATCCGTAAAATGGCCACGTTTCAATTCACTTGGCTCATAAATGTCAAAAATGGTTTTTTTGGTTGCCTTCTTTTTGGGTGATTTCTTCTTTTTCGCCGCACGAAAATCATCGCCACCCAACAGATCCTCATCGTATTCATCGCCCTCAGATTCCTCCTCGTATTCATCCTCCTCGGCCTTGTAGAAATCATCATAGTCAAAGTCAACGCCAAAAATATCCTGACCCTCCTGCAGTGACCTGTATTTAGAATGAGGGGGGAGAATTGTTTAAACAAATTTAATTAATTTATATTTATAATTCATAAGCATTCCTCTAGAATTCACTGCATATCCTCCACACAAACAAAACGAGGGTAAAGGACTGGAAATTCTTCGAATTAAACTAAGAGTTATACTATGTTTAATAAAATATATATTATCACGAGGAAAACATTATCGGCTGCATCTTTCAGAAATGCTACAGAAAATCCTATTAGCTACATTTTGTATTCATATGTATCTCAGATACTAAATTAAGCTAAATTCCTTTCCAGGGTATCTAGGCGTATCAATCTCATTAGGGAAAGCTACAGAAATGTAAATTCTATCAGCTACATCTTTCAGATATGTATATCAGATACTAAATTAAGCTAAATTCCATTTCTTAATCTCTGTCAAGTTGATGTGGATTACAGGGTATCTAGGCGTATCAATATCATTAGGGGAAACTACAGAAATGTAAATCCCATCAGCTACATCTTCCAGAAACGTAGCTCAGATACTAAATTTAGCTAAAGCTACAGAAATGTAAATTCCATCAGCTACATCTTTCAGATATGTATAAGTGATAACTTTAACGAAATTCCCTCGCTTTGAAAAGAGTTTAGTTTTTGAACACTTACGCATCTGTGAATATGGGCCGTCGTTTCTTCTTCTTTTCGGCAATGGGACGACCATTGTCATCGACTATAAAATCATCGGCATCCGATTCGCTGTCCTCGTCATCAAATGCATCCGCCTCACGAATGCTACGCTCGCTGCGTCTCTCGATGCTTTGCTATTGTTTTTACGATATACAACATATGAAATATTTAATATATATGATACTTGATGTATGTAGGATTTGCTTACATCATCATTCTCATCGAAGAGCTGCTCGGCAATTTGTTCACGTGCCAGACCCTCGTCCACGTGCTGTTCCTCGCCATCGCTTTCGTTGTCATGAATGCGTCGCAGGCGTTTAAAGCGTTTCTAAAAGGTTGAACATTTCAAGAATTAAATCATATTATATGTTGTCCTGTGCTAATATTGGACACCTACTCGTCGTTCAACTTTGACGCCCAAATTCTCTTCAATCAGATCGTAATCATCATCTTCCAGGCGATCGTCCAAATCATCATCCTCATGCTTTTTGCGCTTTTTAGCACTGCTTCCTTCCTCATCGCCGCCGCTGCCCGTATCTGAATCATTCTCGCTGGCATCCTCCTCGATGGGATTGTCATCAATCAAATCCTTGAGCTCTTCACGCAAACGTTCCTCATCATCTATAAAAAATATATTACAAATTTAATATATATTAACTAGTTTTCTTTATATACAACTGTTTTGACGATAAAAAAAATATTAATAATATTTATTTTATGCCTTGATTGTTTTTTCTTTTATTTTGCAAGTTGTCAAAACACTTACTTGACTAACTATATTTACACAGCAAACAACTGGCAAGCACATTTGAGTTTTGATTTTAAGTGGTATAGCAAAAACTATATTTTCGTATTTTTTTTTATTTTTAATTACAATTGAAATTGCAAATTTTCGTTTTATTTATTTTTTTTGCTGTGTGCACACAAAGCGTACATAACCTCAAAGTTGTAAACAAAACGTCGACACCTGCGCGGTAGCAATAAATGCATAGATTTATATATTTAATATCAATTGTTGACACAAATTATGCATACACTAAATACCCGGTTTATTTATGATGAAAGGGGGTGGGGGGGGCATGTCAAGCAGTACTGGCGGGCAACATACAACCTTTTGCATATTGTGAAATTAGGCGGGAGTTGAGTTTTGTTTGGTATTCTTTAGTTTTTTTTCGTTGTAGTACGCACCTTCTTCCTCCTCGCTGCTGTCGGATACGGCGGCTTTTAACTTTTTGAGTTTTTTGCGTTCATGTACTTCCAATTCTTCCTCATCCTGCAGTAGAAAAAAAATGCAATATATACATACACATACACACACGCACAGGAGCGCATAAAACGAGTAGGCCATGGAGAATGATTTTGATCATTTAGCGCGCTTTAAATCCATGCAACAAATACATACCTCTGATTCGGCGGCTTCGGAATCAAGGAATTCAGCCATTCTAATAAATTAAATAACTAAATTATATGCTAAAAACGAATTTTACTAAAATTAACACACAATAAACGTCGCTTGCAATGTCACAATAAAAAAAACTCAGATCAAGAAGCAGAAACGTCAAAACTATATGTATCAGTGCTGTAAAACGCCTGCTGTTGTAATGTGAATAAACATCGAAACAATTTATCGATGTTTGATAGGATGTACTGATAAGAATATCGATATCTATTGTTTTCCAGTCCATGGTTATCGAAGCAGTATTTACATTGTGAATTTATTTTAAATTATTAATAAAACTTAATAGATTATTAAGTAGGTGAAATAAAAATTATAACGAAAGGTGTGTTTTATTAATATTAATGAAGAATTCGCTTAAGACATTGCTTGCTGTGCTTGCGTGCCATAGTATATTTCTCTTCCTTGAACTTTAATTTACGACATTTTTCATTGCCTATGCTATCCTGTTTTTCATTCAAATCAGTCCTGCATATTGAAAATGTAACTACAGTTGAATATTGAGCACTTTACGCTAAATCTGACTATCGACACATTTCTATGGTTAGGAGGTTGCCACTTATCAAAACGGTCGGTGACTCTTTTTCTGTAATCCAAGGCTGCCACACGTTTCAAACACGTTCTGAACGATTCGATTACTATTCTATCCATCCATCAGACGACACACGAGCGATAATATAGTAAATAAGCGGTTCGTGTGTGCGCGCTTGTTATATAGTTATAAACATATACCCTTATAATAATTACAATTAAATTTTTTTTGTCAACGGTTCAACATAACTAAGCTAGTTGCTGGTTTACATTCAATACAGAAGTGTATTCCTCGTATTCTTAGTATTCCTGTGTGGCGGCCTCTGGTGTTTGCCATTATTCGGCGCGTTTAGTTCTTAAAAGTGCGTAGGTGTGTGTGTGTGTGTGAGTGTGTCAACGCGTGTGTGTGTGTTTTATTTTTTTTGTTGTTTGCGGTTTACTCCAGAATTCCAAGTGCATGCAAAAAACCACACACAGTAATATATACATATACAAATTAATTGACGACAAGGAAAAAAATCACATAGAAAAGAATGTAAAACATCCAGTCATAGGTATAAACAAGAAGCAATTGAAACAAAAACCATAGCACAAGTCAGAAGTAAAACCAAAAAAGATAATCAAATAGAAAACCAAATAGAAGCCCAACAGAAAAAAGAAAAGAAAAGCAGGCTGCGTCCCGTCGTCGTCTAAAAAAGTCAAAATAGAAATTCCTGTGCCCGCAGCAAATTAGAAATTTGTGAAAATATTGTAACGAAAACGGGAAAAACGGTCTCAATATGAACATAATCAATAAATTCAGTGATGCATTCTGGAGTACGGACATTTGGCTACCGCCAAATACAACATGGGCGGATATTGCGCCCGGCTCCCGTCCAGATGTTGTATATGCCGATTATCGGGATCTTATTTGGCCAATTCCCTTGGCCGCCGTCGTTATGCTCGTGCGTTACACATTGGAGCGGTAAGTTTTCTAACTCGATTTATCATTCAGTTATCAAAAATAAATGTGTATTCATACGCCCTTTTTTTTTGTCTTTTTTTTATATTAAAAAGTTTTTTCAGTGCCGCAATTCGTTTAACTTATGCGGCGTCTTTGCCTGTGTATGTGCATGTGTGTGTTTGTGTGTGTGTGCTGGTTTATTTTATTGTCGCTTCGCTTTAAAGCACTGGCATTTGTGCACACAGACACACCCACACCTACACACATGGACACATATTTCATTTTCATTTTGTTTGTGCATTCTGTGCAATGTACAGTAAGCAAACACACAATCATGCAAACATGCGTACTTTTTGCTCTTTAAGCCAAACATAACCTCACGTGGAAACGCCCAACATTATTTGTATATATGTATGTGTAAGAGTGTGCGTGTTTTTATTGTTGCTGTTGTTGCCCTGCCTCTTTTGCTTTGCAACTTTATGTTTTCCTTCATCCACTTCTTCAATTTCAATTCAAGCAGCAGCAACAACAACAACAACAACAAGGCGATCCAATAGAGAATCTCAATTTCCCACAATGTACACAAATATGAGAGCGCTATGCGATCCACATCATCCACACCTCCCCTCCCCTCCCCTAACCATCCCATGTCGCTACCGAGTACAAAGCTTACTAATTGTTTAGTTAAAAAAAAATGCTATTTGTTTATAGTTGTATGCATTGTACAAATACTAGCATAACAACAAAAAGAACACAAAACAAAAAAAAAACGTTGCATGTGCTTTTTTATGTGTGCCGCACACTGGTTTTCAAATGATGCGAGAACTCAAGATTAAATGTTGCAATTTATTTTATTTATTTATTGTCAAGCTAAAAGCAGCCGACGCAACAGTATAAAATTATATTAATAACTTAAATTAAAAAGTTTTGAAATAAATAAATTAAAGTTAAGTATCTAAAATGAAAAAGAAATGGATTGGCCAAACATTTGTTCCTAGCATTGGGAAAACCCTGAAAAATCCAATCAGACCAACAACAAAAATTATAGTTAGTCGGCTAAAATAATATGATATGATCACAAGTGTTTAGTTTTTCGATACAGAAAGATAACTATATATTTTAAGATTTTCTTTTTGTTCTTAACGTGATTTTATGAGTTCTTTTTTATCTTTTGTAATTCAGTTATATTTATTTTTTATACACACAATTGCACGCTAATTGGAATATGGATTATTTATTTATTTTACTCTTAAATAAACATAACTAATTAGAACATAATAGTAAAAGTTTGTTTATTCAATTAAGTATTGAATAGAACTCATTTTTGTACTAATATTTATTTGAACTCCTATTGTACTAATATAAGGTATGGGTCAAAAACGCGACCTGCCCGACCTCTGTTTTAAATACTATTAACCTTCACTTCATACTAATAGCTCATTTTTATTACCTTCAAACTTGATATTTATTGCCGTTCCAAAGTTAATGTTGCTATTTCAATAAGATTCCTTTTTTGAATGTTTTAGTTTTTTTTTTTTATCAAAACTGACTTTTTGAATTAACCTAGAAATTGTGGGTCAAGACGTTTGTATTTTGTCTCAGTGTGCAAAAGACCGTTTGTCGCTTTTTGGGCCGCAATTAACGTTTATTTAGCGTATAACACATATGTACATATGTACATGCATACACACACATGTGCATACATATGTACATATAGAGAGTTTGTTGTGTGTTGCGTGTTGAGTCGCTTGCATTTTGCATGTAATTAACATAATTACATATGTCTCACGTGAGTTTTTGCAGACACAAACACACATAAACACACACACCCACACACTAAAACATTGAGGGCGCACCTGGAGTTCGTTTCATTCCGTTGTTTCCCCCAAATTGTTGGACCATCCTGCCAAAGTTACAACTTACATGGCGCTTCTTTGTCGCAGCCAACTTCACGTTTTAAAAGTTTCTATTCTACTTCATAGTATAAACATAAAGCCCAAAAAAAAAATACTGTTACATTTTTGATTCGATAATAATCAATTCTGTTTTATTATTTATTGATATTTATTTTTTAACTTAACAATATGTTTTTAATATTATTGAACTTTTGTTTTCTTAAATTTGATAAAGGAAAACTACGTTAATATTTAATTAAAATAAAATATCAGTGCCATTCAATAACGGAACATATGTACATATGTATGCCCTATATTCCGGTACAAAATAATTTTAGTGGTAACCGTGACTAACGTCGACTAATACTTAAATATTTGTCATGGCTGTCTGGTTTTTTTTTATGAATTTTTTCTTTACTGATTTCCATAGTTTTTAAGTTTCTGCTCTTAAACGAGAATTTGACTTTCAGGGCCGTCAACAGATTGTGTTTGTGTGTGTGTGTGTGTGTGTGTGTGTGTGTGTGTGTGTGTGTGTGTGTGTGTCATCGACTGTAGAAACTTCCTCTCCTTCCACTTTAGTCTAATAGGCAACATTTGTTTGATAAGATTTTGCGAGCAAGATTTACGTAAAAGTGAAATAAATTTGATAATGCTCCTTATCGCGATTACGTTATGCGTTATATGACTGGGCCTGTGTCTGTGCCTGTGTGTGTGCCTGTGTGTGTGTGTGTGCTTGCGTCTGTGTGGGTGGTGGATGTTTTCACATGTATGTGTGTGAGTCATAATGAGTCAGCTTTTGTTCCATTCTTGGTTCTATCAAGTTTTCTTTTTCAAATTGCCACACACTGGAATTGGAATGTTGCAGACCTAATCAAATCCAGCAAACATAAAACACACACACACATACAGACATTCAGCATATACTTAGCTTACATATTTACGTACAGTTAGTCAAGTAATGTTTTTGACAAAGTAAAAAAAAAAACACATTTGACCGCAGAAAAGAAAAACAATTTTCTAGGTTTTGTTTTTGTATATTTGTTTCCTTTTTTATTATTGTTGCTTATCGTTGTTAGAACAAGTTAAAAATATATAAATAGAATTAGTTTAAAAATAAAGGTTTTTTGTCCAAACAATTACTTGACTAAATATATACATTTGTATCTTTTATGGGATTACGTAGCAGGCGATATACAAATTTAAAGTTCGCTTTTGAAATTGGCCTACACACAGGTGTAGCACACACACACACGCACGCACACTTATGTGCTTGATTTTTTTAATAGCTAAATCTAATCAGTGTTAGCAAGCCGGCAATAACAATTGTATGTATGTATATAAACAGGTGTATGTGTGTGTGTGTGTGTGTGTGTGGGTTGCATGTGCATTGTCTTGTCACTTCAATATCTTCAATATTTCGAAGAACACAAATACATTCATAAATCACATTAACACATACACACATATGTACATACATAAACAAACATGACACTTTTAGTTTAAGTGTTATTTGTTGTTGTTACTGTTCTCGTTAAGTCTAAATCCAAACTAGTTTTTTTCTTTATCGCTGTTGCCGATTGCTCAACGGAATAGGCCAAAAAGTGCACGTGCTTTACGCGCAGAGAAGGCCATAAATACACACACACACAAACACATACAAATGTACTTGTGTGGAGCGGGGGCAACGCGGTTTAATTTCTAGTGCAACAAGTTAAATGTCCAATTAGCATGAATAAATTTCTTTTTTTTCATTCCATTTCTTTCGTCTCTTTTTTTTTTGGAAATCAGCTGTTTTGTGCGCGGCCTTTGGACAGCAATCGATAACAACATTTGATTCAAATGATGTTGTTATTGCAGGGGACGTAGAATATTATTTTAAGGTTCATTTGCAAGACACAAAACATGAGTCATGTAGGGAAAGGGAAAAAAATACATGTACATATATACATATGTACATATATAACATACATATGTATGTACTTTTCAGTTATCATGCAATCATTTGCGTGTTGAATAATCGTCAGCCAAAAAGTAAATGAGTCTCCCTGTGTAATTTGACCAAAAAAAAAGGAAAAAGAAAAAAAAATGGAAAATAAAAAATACAAGTGTGCATGTTGCGACTGATAAGAACGCTATTGCTCAGTTTGCCTTGCACCACCCTACACTTACCACATTTGTAATGCCCCCCGATTGGCTTTGTCAACGAAAATGTGGTTAAATAAAATTGTAGCATTTATCGCTAATTGCTAATCGAGTAGTCGCACTCCCACACATGCATCGGAAATGTACGTAACTGCCCATTAAATGCACGCACATTAGGGCAGTTGATAAAATAGACCGGTATATCGATAAATGTATTTGATTGATCGATCTATTTCTGAGCGATACACTTTCTTGTCTTGCCATCAGGATAATATCAGTATTATAATAAAATAAATAAATAAAATACTAATATCGAAATATCAATATCCCTAACGCAATATCAATATCGATAAACACAAACACACAATTATAGGTCGTGTTATCGGGTTATCGTTACACACTGAACAAATAATCGTTACACTTTTTATTGTTATTCATTACAATAATTTTAAGTTTATTTATTTGTTTCTAGTTTGTGTGTATACAATTTACTTTGGGACATAATTTATTCAGTTGACTCCTACAGTGGACGATATGGTGGTTTTAGCCAAAATTGTTGCTGTTGTTCTTCGTCAGCCATTTGCCGCTGCTCCCTTGTTATTATAATAAAAAGTTCATGTCCGTTATCGGCCAGCAACTGATGACGTAGAAATTCTAAAAATTGAAATTCATCGCCAATACGCCGAGGATGCGTCAACTTGGAGTCAAGATTATAATAATTACGTTCGATGCAACGCAATGCAATCCAATGACGTGTACGCATCATCATTGGCCATTGTATATAATACGTAAAATTCATTGATGTGGAAGTGCGAGAGGGAGAGGAAGAGGAAGAGGAAGAGGAACCAATGTTCATAATGAAGCCAAAGATGGCGTCAAAGTTGAGGCAACTGGGATCGCGACGTCGGTCGTACCAAATTGCCTCACAATCGCGCTGCTCCACCGCATACATAATGACATTCACATCATAGTTGCCCCATCCCAACCACGATCGATGTGGATTTAGCCAGGCTCGCGGTGTCAGCTCATAACAATATGCATCCAGTTGCTCCTTGGTGAACATTTTCGCCCGTTGATACAAATTGTTGAGCGCATGCAGAGCGCACAGTTGCGCCACCTGGCGTTCGTGATAAATGCTGGGCGGCATCTACTTATTAAATGCCCCTTGTTGTTGTTGTTGTTGTTATGGTTGTGGATTGTGTGTATGATTTTTTTTATTTTCGAATTTATTGCTAAGTATAATTTCGAAGGCTACTGTTTTTTTTTTTTTTTGTTACATTAGAATTAATTTGTATTGATTGATTGGCAGCAGGAGTAATTGTTAAAGCACGCACCGATGCTTCCTATAAGTGGACATTACGAATTCTGAACTTGTCGCCGCCGAAAATGACAAAAAAAAGTGTACATATGTATGCACATATATTCTCACATACATATGTATGTATGTATGTTTACTTATGCGGGCGCAAGTGTAAATTCAATCAAAAACAACTTCTGGTACTTGATACACTGCAATTCAATTCGTTGTGGAGCTTTTACATATTTACACACGTATGTACACACATACATAGATCACTGTGGACGGCAATCCAAGCTAGTGACGAATGATTCACTCAAAGGGTGCAAGTGCGTGGAAAAATATCTTTAAAAAAACCTCTTTACGAGGTAAAGTTCTAGTGACAAAAACATTTCCATGTCCCAAAATGTCTGGCATCCAATTTTGTGCAGAACGGTATACAAAACTTATTCTTAAAAAGAAGAGTTTCAACGACTTTTTCGAAAAATCGCTAGTTTAGCGGAAAATCGCTAAAACCCGCTAAACCTAACACCCCCATAACATGCAAGCCACAGAAGCTACAGATGTGTTCTATATGTTGTGAAACGGTATTTCTAAGGACTCTTAGAGTCACATTAAAATGTACCATCGTGATGGTGTCGTCACTAGCGTGGACTGCCGACCACAGTCATACAAATGATAAATTCATAGAGCATCAGCTAGTCGACACAATTTATAGCTGATATTGTATCTTGAACTTGAACTTAGCTGAGCTGCTGAGGTCAACTGTGTAATAACTCTGTTGTAAGGCACTAAATCACACAGAATTGTTGTAAATTAACTGGAAATTAAACCAGAACGAACTGTTGGATTTTGATGACCCTACGACCCTTTGACTAATGCTAATGGGAGGGGAGTACATTATCAATGAACTCTTTCTTAATTCCAATTGTGAACGCGTGTATGCTTTGCATATGTATGTAAAAAAAAAATAAAAATAAAAAATAGGGAAGCCAGCAAAACAAATCAAAAAGAAACAAGAGAAGAGAGAAGAGAAAAAAAAAATGAAAATTGACACTGATTTGAAATGCCAGACGCAATCCATTGTCGTTGTCTTTAGGCTGCTGTGTGATATGGGGGATTGTGTATTGACTTGGTGGATTGGGGCCTGGCCAATTTCAATTTCATTAGCAAATTAACTTCCGAAATGCGTCGTCTATATACCGCTCGTATGTTGTATGTCTGTAGTCAAGTTATACTGGTACTTGATTATGCATGGGCGCGAACTGTCATCGACATCATCGTTGTTGTCGACGTCTTGCCAGTGTTGCCATGCTTCACACGTGCCAGACTAAATCGATGCCTAGGAAGGGGTAAGACCCAGAGCTTTTGGTGCTGAATTCCAATGTGTCCATTTTGGCACTGCGCTTCAAATTTCCGCATTTTTATATACATATGTAGTGAATTGTTCAGCCTACTTGAAGTTATTGCTAAGATGCGATTTGTGACTTTTCCCAGTGCGCGGTTGCCAAACTTCATTCACAGCTAAAGTACCACAAATATGGCACTATTCAACTTTATTATACAGTAAAAATAAAAGTCTGGACAAATTATTAAACGAAAGTACAGTTTTTAGTGCGCTGTTGCCAAACTTCATTCTAAATCTACAGCCAAAGGAACAGAGCTATACTTCTCTTTTGTTTTGAGATATTCTTTAGCAGATATATATATTTCATATGAGATATGAGAGCAATCTCCAGTTTATCTTTAAGAAAGAAATATGAAGAATTGTTTCTTATTAAATGTTAATTATTTGGGTATCCCTGGAATATATAACACATTGCTTTTTATTCCCTAGCTTTAAAGCTTTTCCTAGTTATTAAATTATGAATGAAATGTGCATTAATTTTTATGGTCGTTTGTATGTTTATTGTTCAAATTTATAATGAAAAAAAAAAACCATATAATCCAATAAACATCTTAATTAGCGTCAATATATGCGTAAATACTTACAAATTTGTTGTTTTATTTGGATTTTTTTTAGCTTTTGGATATCACCAGTCGGCAAATCGTTGGGCATACGTAGCTCTAGACCTAAGAAAGCGGCAAATGTTCCTACATTAGAGGCAGCATATGCCAAATCATCGCGTTTGGATCACAAGTGGGTAAGTACAGATATTTAGATAAAGAAAGATTTATATATACATACAAGTCTATCAAAAGATTGCAAATAAAAGCTATGAGTTTATGATAGGAATCTTAGATAAAGTATTTATTTTCAATAAAAATTAATTGTGTCCCTTAGTTTGGATCTAAGTTAAAAAGAAAATTATATAATTATTAAATTTCTTAAAATCATGGAACAACTTTTTTATGCAATTTTTCTTGGAAAATTGAAACTAGAGGTAATTTTTTAAAAAAAATTTTGATATGATAAAATATTAAATAAATTTAAGTTAACCAAAAATACTAATATATTTTGTATGTAAATTAAAGTTAATATGCATAAAACTGATTAATCAATGTGCATATATTTTTGATCTCTTATAGCTGGCTCCGCTGTCCAAACAGGCGGACATGAGTGAACGCCAGATTGAACGTTGGTGGCGTCTGCGTCGAGCTCAGGATAAACCATCGACATTGGTCAAGTTCTGCGAGAACACATGGCGATGCATCTATTATCTGTATAGCTTTATATTCGGCGTGATTGTGCTGTGGGATAAGCCCTGGTTCTGGGATGTCAAGAGCTGTTGGTATGGTTATCCTCATCAGGTAAGATTCGAGATCGAGATAAGTAGATATATGTACATATGTAGAATGAGTACAAATAGAGAAAATTCGTTGAAACATTGCCAATCCATATTAAAGACGAGTGAAATTCAGAGAGAGAGAGAAAAACACACAGAGAACACTCTTCTTCAGTCGGTGTTGCCACCGAGCCTGAAAAAAAAAAATTTGAAATTAACAAGTCTTAAAAAATATGAAAATATATGAATTTAATATGTTTTTAAATATGATAATAATACTTTAAAAGAGAGAACAAAGAGCACTCTCTCTTTTTATAACAGCGTTGCCACCTAGGGAAAGTCTTCACTGTATCAAACAAATCACCGAAAATATGAAAGAATTAAAGACTAAAAAAATCTGTATCATGAGAGGGAGAAAATCATTTAATGCCAACGTTGCCACCTAGGCAACATATATTAAAAAAATCTTTGAAAATATAAACACCACTTGCTAGGAGTATCGGAAAGAGAGAAAGCAGTAAAAGCATAAACTTACTTTTATTTTTGTATATATGTATAATACTATAATTTAATATAACTCAATACTAATTCTCCCGTTATGCTCCCATTCATTTACAGTCTGTGAGCGGTGATGTCTGGTGGTATTATATGATTTCGATGTCGTTTTATTGGTCGCTAACTGGCACTCAATTCTTTGATGTGAAACGCAAAGATTTCTGGCAAATGTTTATACATCACATGGTCACATTGTTGCTAATGTCCCTCAGTTGGGTATGCAATTTACATCGCGTCGGTTCGCTCGTCCTGGTTGTTCATGACTGTGCCGATATATTCCTGGAGGCCGCCAAATTGACCAAATATGCCAACTATCAGAAGGTCTGTGATGCCATATTCGCCATCTTCACCGTCGTTTGGATTGTCACACGTCTGGGCTTTTATCCTCGCATTATCTATAGGTACAAAATCATTTCAAATATATTACGAGTATTTTGAAGCGAGCTTTTATTTAATTGAATCTCATTGTTTTCTTTATTCCCAGTTCATCTGTTGAAGCACCACGCATTTTGCCCATGTTCCCAGCATATTACATATTTAATACGCTGCTCTTGATGCTTCTGGTGCTGCATGTGATCTGGACCTATATGATTCTCAAGATTGTAGTCGACTCACTGCAGAAGGGCCTGGTAGGTTTCCATAGCAGATCTGTTCTATTTCCTTCCAAGAGAGAGAGAGAGAAAATACTTATGTTTTTATTTTAACTGCAATAGTTTTTTGAGACTAAAGTGTTTTTAATTTTAATTTGAGTTCTAAGATGACTCGCGGTCCAGATTTATTATCGATCTGGACACTAGTAATCACAATAGTTTTTCAAATATTACAGTTGAGCAAATGTTGCTTTCAAAGTGAGACAGAAAGGGATAGATAGCTGAAGATAGAGAAAAAGAGCGCATATATTCTTATTGACCATCGAAATACTGAGTACAATTTCTTCGACTTGTCTTTAAAGGGTTTTCAAATTGAAAATGAAACAAACATGATTTTAAATACAACACTGAAAGTAAGAACATTATACAAATGAAATACCATTATAAGCATTTTAATATAAGATTTGATTTTGTGATTTTAAATGGAAAACTACAGGGATACAGTAAAGAAAGGAATGGAAAAAGTTGTTAAGGACATTGGAAAAATGAATTGCCCTTATAAGAATTTGAATTGATCATTTCGCTTGTTTCCTTCTGCAGATGTCCGGTGACATACGCTCCAGTGATAGTGAGGATCTCACAGATAGCTCAGGGAATGTGCGTGTGGCCAATGGATCGACGCGCTCAAAGTCCAAATCTGGCAGCGCAGCAGCAGCAGCTGCAGCAGGAGCAGGAGCAGGATCAGGATCAACAGGAGGTGGTGCCACCCAACGTAAAGTGAACAATCACACGGCTGATGCGGCGACAGGAGCAACAAAGTAAAAACACAACAACAACACCGCTGGAGGGGGGAGAAGGATGAGGATGATAATAATGAGGAGCAGGATTAACCAAACCGATACCAGTAAATGAGGACTAACAACAACAATCAACAGCGACAGCAACAAAAACAAAAACAAACAAAAACCAAACCAGTTCAGAACGTTTTTTTATGTTAATTATTATTTTTATATATTATAAAAAAAAAAGTATATATTTTTTTTTATTGAAAAAAAAAATAGAAAACAAAATTTGAATAAATGCGAGCTAATAAAAGCGCAATTAGCATTTCAAATTATTTATTAATTAAACCAAAAAGAAAAACGAGAAAATTAAAGAATAGGAGTTAATTATATTAGTTGAGTCCAAGGGCAAGTAAAGGTCATTTAATACATTTTGCAGCTGCAGCAACAAAAAAAAAAAACCAAGAACAACACGAAATAATAATTCAACTCTTAAATCGCTTAGACAACAATTAAATAAATTAACTAAATGGAGAAATATAAAAACAAATGCATTCAAATTCTATTGTAAATAATTTACCTGTATGTTTCCAAAGTAAATAAATAAATGTATGCGAAGAAAAACGAAAAAGAATTTCTAGTTTGGGATTATAATGATAGCATATAAGGTTTGATTTTTAATTGATTTTTACCAATTTAGGTTTTGAAATTAATTATTTCCTAATTCAAAGTTTTGTGTTCCTAATTTTCCTTGCCCAATTTTGGAAATCCTAGTATTAATGGTAAATATTTTGATAGGGATTGGTTTTCTTCTTTAAGAAACGTTGAGCACAAAACATATTCTATAAAAATTTAATATATATGTGCTTAGAAAAAAATATAGAACAAATTGACCCATACATCTTCATCGTCGGTTTTATTGGATCGTCTAAAATTGTATAAACTACATGCTAGGCGTCTTGGATTGAGTTAGTTAGTACTGATAGCCATCTGGTTGATAGGGACGTGAAAATGGCGCCGGGGCGAAAGGCACAGGTGGCGGACGCCAGTTCGTTGGTGGTGGACGCGGCGGTGGTGCGGGCATCCCTGGTGGTGCCCATGCATTTGGTGGCTGGAGCATGCGAGGTGGCGGCGGTATGCCCATTGCCGGCGGCAGTGGCGGCTGTCCACCGCCCATTGGTGGCAACGGTGGTGGTGGTATAGTTGCTGGAAACGGTGCTGGTTGCGGCACTGGCGGCGGTGGCGCAATCATGCTCATATTTGTTGAGGAAACGGGCACCACGGGCGGCGGTGGTGCCATCATTGGTGGCGGCATCATTTGGCCAGGCATAACCGGCATCATATTTTGAACGGGCGCATCGGCGAACAATTGATGTGGACGGTCCGCATGAGCCGAGGGATTCTGGGCAGCCAACAAACGTTCCGCAGCCGAACCGTGACGTTCGCCCTTGTGATCCTTCTTGAAGGCATACGACACGGATATGGGGCGATTACAAAGATATTGGCCATTCATGGCATCCATGGCAGCATCACTAGCCTCGAAGCTGGCAAAGTTGATAAATGCAAAGCCCTTCGATTTGCCCGTTTCCGGATCACGCATTATCTTTGGCGTTTGCAGGATGACTCCAAAGGCTGAGAACGTATCGTACAATAGTTTCTCATCCACCTCCACGTCGAGATTACCAATGAATATGTTGGCGCCCACATCCAAATTCTTTTGATGTGCCGATGCCTTATTGACACGTATGGGCTTACCATATAGCTTAATCATATTCATTATTTTGATCGCATAATCGGCGTCCTCCTCGCTGAGAAACTCCACAAAGCCATATCCCTGATGCATCTGTGTGACCCGATCCTTGGGCATGTGCACATTTACTACAAGAGGGATGACACACATGAAATAAGCTGCGGGTTGTGGGAAATCCCCAATTGAATGCTTACCAACTGGTCCCGCCTGCACGAACAGCTCCCAGAGCAATGTTTCCGATACTTTGTCGTCCAGTCCGCCGGCGTAAATCGTGGCGTCTGTAAATTTTAGCGAAATTTGATCAAGTTCATTCGGAATTGTTATATTCGTTAGTTAC
The DNA here is from genome assembly GCA_035043635.1 of Drosophila rellima. NCBI lineage: Eukaryota > Metazoa > Arthropoda > Insecta > Diptera > Drosophilidae > Drosophila > Drosophila rellima. The sequence goes on along the minus strand of JAWNMV010000302.1, from coordinate 2,584,135 downwards.
ACACCTTGATTACGTTCAGCAATAGGACCTGCGGCCATTTTGCTCGTCGAATATTCGCCGAATTTACGTAAAAATTACAAATTACAAATCTATCAGTCAAGGCAGTCAAACCAAAAATCATACACGGCGTTTCAGTTGTCAATGTTGCCCTGGACGGCAGGGTTGCAAATTATATCGATAACTATATCCATACGACTATCGATACTCCGAGAGTCATCTAGTTGGCGATTGACATGTAAATATCTTTTTTTATAATTGCAATCAAACATATAAATCATTGCGTTACAGTTCATCTTGCCACAATTTTTATTTTTCAACAATTTTATTTGCATAACTAAATTCATACGATTTATTTGCATTTCTATCGAATGTTATCATTTCTAGTTGCCCATATGATGACAACACCACCAACCAATATTGAGTGCGCGTAATCGCTTAGAATTTCCTGCTGTTTTTTTTTTGGTCTAATCGATTATAGAGAATAGGCGCATTCGATAGCCAGTGTTTTGTTAACGTTGTTACACACTAAAACTGGTCAATACCGCAGTCGATAGCGTCCATCACTATTTGGCCTACATTTTTATGGCCGAGGTTGCCACACGGTTTTTTGTTCACTCACTCATGAGCAACCCAACACTAATTTTTATGTAATGTCACTCACTTTGTTGTCGTTTTACAAAGAAAAAATCGTGCTAGTAACCAAACCAAAGAACCAAGAATATTACTTTGTGCGCTGTGATGTGATATCCAATTAGAACAAATAATGAATTGTCATCAAATATTGAGCGGTGCCTGCAATGCAGGTGACCGGTGCTTCGCAATTGGCTCCGTGGAAGGCATACCTTTTACAGTAAGAATACGAGTGATTACGATTACTCTCTATAGCCAAGTTTTTTTTCTTCCATTTTCATTTTTTCTGTTTTTTTGTTGTCTTGTTATACGTTTTCGTTTTTATCACGCATCTATCATATTGTACGGCCGACTAACACAAATACACATCCAATTACAAATGCGACAGTCATACATGCGTTTCTGTATATAATTTATGGTACATACCCATATACTACGTTAGGTACTTAAGGGTACAACTAGTATGTACATATTTTTCCAACACGGTTGGCATTTTTGTTGTTGTGTTGTTGCAAATTCCAATTGGAATATCTAATTCCGATCAGCAGCCAGCCATTGGGTGATTTTTAATGTTTTTATTTACATATTTGTACTTGTATATATTTATGCATGCATGTGTGTGTGTGTGTGAGCACATATAAATAAATGTGATGCTTGGCTGTCACTGTCGCTGTCTGTCCGCCCGTCTGTCTGTCTAACTGTCGCTGTGTGGTCAATTAAATCAAAAGCAAAAAGGCAAATGATGAGTTTGTGAATTTATTTATTGTTTGTTTTTTTCTGTGTAAAATACGATATCCATAACAATGAGCAAATTCGATAGCTACGTGTAAGGGCAAGCTGATGTTTAAACAATTTCCATAGTCGATTTAAAATCAATGTTTTAAAATGTTTTGTGGACTATTAATTACATTTAAAGGTCAAGTGCCTGGTTGTAAACAAGCCTCTCACGTTGCCTTTACGCACTCGCACACACACACACACACACACAAACGCATGTGTGACGATACGTGCATACATACATACAAACATATAACATTCGATTGGTCAAATGGCCTTTGATGCCCTAAATTCGATAAATATATGTATGTATGTATGTACATGCATACACATGCACAAATCTACTGTTGCATATATGTGTGTATGTACATAAGGTAATGTGCATGTGTGTGTGCAGATTATTTATTGCCTGCAGCCTGCAACCAAATCCTAACAGGCAATAAGACACTAATTTTTTTCGACAGAGAGACGAACAAACGTCAATAACAAATAAATTATACACGGGGCCATAAAATGCTGCAAAATTGTCGTGAGCACGCATTTATAATGTGTGCATGTGTGGGCAGGGGGAGGGGCAGGAGGCGGAACTGGAGTCGTTTATTTTGATGATCACATACATACATACATACATATACACTCAGCCCAACATTTATTCGCACACCCGAAAAGTTGAATTTCATACATATATAAAAAAAAATAACAGTTGATAAAAAATACATTTGACTTATAAGAAAAAAAATGAAAAATATATAAAGAATATTTTTTAATAATAAACATTTTTGTGCGGTTTTTCCCGCTCATTTTTTGGTTTATTTTCCCAAAATAAAAGCTCTCATTAACTGCAAAAAAATTGCAGTTTGTTACGAAAACCTTAATTTAAAATTGAATTTAATTTAATAGTATGAACAAAGTTGGACTGAGTGTATGTATGTATGTATGTGTATGCATACATATGTATGTACATATCAAATATTAATTACTTACAGTCAACACCCCCACCCACTTCAGGCACCCAACCACCCACTCGCATTGTGTGTGTGTGTGTGTGTGTTTGCATTGATATTTGTTTACCGCTATAGCGCCTGACGTCTGTTTTTCTCTTATTAATGTACATGTGTACATATGTATGTGTGTGTGTGTTTGTATGTAATTTACCCAAGTCACAAGCATAATTAACTGTTCTGCTAAGAAAACTTCAAATACAAAAGTGCTAAACAGCTTCTGCCTACCCCCATCCCCACTCCCATCGCCAACCCCTCCCCTAACGTTTGGCGAAAAATTTCATTTAAAAATCCAACAGCTGCCCTTACTCTACATACTTACAGTTAGGCAAGTAATTATTTTGACAAAGAAAGCAACAAAAAAAACGGGCATACAAAATGTGGGAATTTTTTACTTAGTCTTAACAATTACTCAACTAGCTGTATGGCAGAATGTACAGTAGATCAAAAAAGCATTTACACCTTTAATTTAAGCTTGGTTAAATGTAATTGTTAAAGCAGTCAACTTGGCAAAAAGTATAAAGTAAAAATGTAAAGATTAAAATTTTAATATGCCAATACTTTTTGATGCACAGCACACGCTGTTTATGTGTTTAGTATGTGTGTGTGTATCTGCATTATATTCTGTAATGAGCTGCGACCCACTGTGTTGACATTGCCAGCCATTTATTTAACTAAATGCCATCATATCAATTGTTGTATTAGCTTCTCTACTTGCTCTACTCTTGAGTATATTTGCATATAATATTTATAAACACGTTGTGACATGTTCTATCTGCCAGCAGCAAGACAAACAGCAAAAAATAAAATTTGCCTATAGGCACAGGCGTAGTTGAACTTGAAAATAGACAAACACACACACACACACGTGCATTTGTATGTACATAGACCAAGTGGCGCCATCTGGCCATGACGTAGTGAAGTGTCGCTTGGTCGGTTGGCCCAAATGCCATAGCATTCAGAGTTTTGTCAACGCAAGAAATGTCCGCAGCGATATCATCGTCTTTTTAATCACCTCACACTTGAGATGATAAACATATCACAAAAACGGACACAGACACGGAAAAAAAACTTTAATTTTTTTTTTAGCTAAAACTTGCTCAGGATGCGACTAGATAGATACCCTGTCATCAGTTTAAAATGCAGTAGAAGCTTAATAAACTGTAGGATTTATCTAATTATCTAAGTTATTTAGTTTTTATAAAATCTGTCAGTTTAATTTATTACATAAAATTCACGACTTACAGCATACCTGTGAACAGTGTTAATAATTCTGTTAATCTAAGATTTATTATACAAATTCTATCAAAATTCTGTATTATTTGTCAGAAAAGACTTTCTGATTTCTCTCTGTTAAGCAGTTTTTCAGTTCATAACTTAAAAATTTATTATGGGAAAAAATTCCTTCGTATCGACTTAAAAAATCCGTCAGTTCTATTTGTTACCCATACTCTAACAACTTTATTATATCCCCCACTTTATTCGATTTACAAAGTATTAACAATTATCGTCGATTTGGGCAAATTTCGCACAAATTTTTCTCTGTCGTAGATAAGGTCGCTTTTGATAGGCTACGATAGTCTCAAGACATAAAACGAGTATGTACATGTATATATATATACGACTATAACTTTCCCGTGCGATCCGGAATCAATTCAACATTTATCAACTAAATAAGATTTGGCACGCTTTGTAGCTCGTAATTGACGCTCAGATTGAGGGTTTTTTTTTAAATAAATGTGACTCAGATAAGATATGTATTATATTGGCCCCGATATTGTTGCTCTTTTGTGTATCCTGGACATGTGCCAACATTTTGTGCTCCATGGTCACTTGATAATAATTGAAATACCTAAAATTTTGATATTATGTTTATGTTTGCCTTTATACACTTACTGTAGCTGTGTGGTTCTCCATGGTCACCTAGGCACTGAATAAGTTATTCGGTTTGTTAGCTTCAACTGTTTGACTAATCCTCCATGGTCACTTTATTTTATAATCATAAGAATAGTCTCTGTAAATAAGCAGTTTTATTATTTGTTTAATCAATTTTAAACCCATTAGCGGACAGACAGTTCAACAGTCTCAGCATATTTAAGACTCCATGGTCACTTTTTTCATAAACAAAATAATAATTCCCTATGTACACAATTTGGGAGTTCTATACAATGTTATAAATTATTTATTATTTAACTGATAGTCTTCAGCTGACATTAAAGTCCTCCATGTTCCCTTTATTTCATAAACAGAATGTCATGATCTTATGTAGAAAAGGAACTCTATTATATATTATATTTTTGCACTTTATTAAATAATTATCTGAACTCCATCAACTGACCGCTGACTAACGCTCTAATCACATTAAGTTCTCCACGGTCACATTATTTCTTAATCATAATCACAAGTATGTTAGATAGGCTGCTATGACTTTGATTGATAACGTTAAATTGTATTTTGTTTCTTCTTTTTTTGTGCTTGACAGGCTTATGCTGCCGGCTGCAATGTGGTCATCCTGGCGAGCACCTTCGAACGCGTCCAGATCATTCCCGGCGCCAATCATGGCTATGTGAAGATATCGGCTTTGGACTGCAGCACCGATACCGGTAAAATAGCCGCTGCCTATGAAAATAAGATATGCATTTTTGAGCCAACGCCGGTGATTGAATCGAGCAAGCATAATACACACTTTCTAGACTACAGGTGGGTAAAGATTGGATCTAAATTGGTATTAAGACTCATTTGAGGACTTTATTGCACTATTATTATTATTACTAGTTCATTGGATAATTCTTACAAAATTTAAGAAAATATATAATAATTATGATTTATATAAATATATTGATGTAAGTCCTTGTTATGAATCGAGTTTTAAATCGAAATGTTAAAAATTGTCAAAAAACATAAATCGATTGATCGATATATCGTCACAAAATTATCGAGTTAAAGTTGTCGAATTTCCGATGTATTTTTACGTCACTAGCTATTATTATTATTAATATTATTTGAACGATACGTGATGTCACATCATATTAAACATGATATTGCCCGAGGATATTATTAATTTATTTAAAATACAGAGGTTTCCAAAAATTTAACCATGTCCCCAAAAATCGGAAAACACGTTCCCACACCCACATTTTTAGAGTAAAAGTTATATTTTTAACGGTGAACACTTTCTTTTGTCATTAACAATCGTTCTATTCAATAATATCAATATCGATTAAGTATAAAAAAACTTATGGATGTTTTAAGTCTTTAAACAAAGCGAATTTGGCTTTTTGTGTGTTGGATGCCTACTAATATTTAGTATTTCTTTCTATTGCTATAGATGGGTGCAGACGGGATCCTTTACGAGTCACTCGAATGTGGTGACATTGTCGTGGAATTTGGAGGGGACACGTCTATTAACCGGAGGCACCAATATACAGCTCTGGAAGAGCAAATCGCCCACACATCAGCCGGAGGAGGAGCATACAGGTGAGCAAAAAATAAAGAGAGGGATTCAAATAAAGATACAAATTAATTGTGTTAATTTAAAAAAAAAAACACAGGTGTAAAATTTGAAATTGGCGAGAGCAAAGAGACAAAGCAATCGTCATCATCGAATGCTCAAACGGATGATGTATCGACGTGGGAGAACATTTGGTCATGCCAGACGGCGATACCCATTTACCATATGGCATTTAGTCCCGATGGCACACTATTTGCCACCTGTGGACGCAACGATCGTCTAGTCAAGATCTGGTATGAGAACAAGCAGGTGCTCTTTCCAGCCAAAAGTAGTAGCAATAATGCAACAGGAGCAACAACAGCAGGGGCAACAACAACAACAACAACAACAGGAGGAGCAAATGCATCACATGATGCAACTGGTGGGGATTTAAATTTCACCTATGTGTATATAGCACATCCTCGAGCCGTATCGAATATTGTATGGCGCAAGACGAGCAAGTATATGCCAAAAGGATCTGTTGCCAATATGCTGGTCACATCCTGTTTGGATAACATTTGCCGCATTTGGATTGAGACAGTGCTGCCGGATGACGGCATGGTCAATATGACACAATATGATCCATTGGCCTCGCAGAATCCCAAATTCCGTACGCATCGTCACAAGCATCGATTTATGCAACGTTTAAAGCATATGAAGACCTGTTTCCATCTACGTCGTCACATTAAAGCCGGTGCCGCGAATGCCCATGCGAATGCTCCTCCGGGGTCAGGAGGTGGCGGAGCAGGTGGCTCCAATGCTGGTGGCAGTGTTGGTGGGAATAATAATCATGGTAATGCCGCAATGGGCAGCTCACCGGCTAGTTTTAGCAATTATCAAGGACCGATACCATCGCTACCATCCTCGTGCAGTGTCCATGATTTCCATTCATATGGCTTTCATGGCTCTGGCGTTACGCCCGGCATGCATTTCCATTTGGCGGCATCGATAAACGCGGAGACGGATATACCATTGGTGCCATCGATGCAAACATCGGATCCGAGCAATCAAAATGTATTCATATTGCATTGGCTAAACAACAAGGAGATGCATTTTACACTCCAAGCGGAGGCGATCCTCCAGGAGCTAACCAAAAAGGTCATTGACGAGGAGAATGGACATCATCACACCGGAGGAGCCGGAACCGGAGCAGGAACAGGAACTGGAGCATCAGCAGCTCCAGTGTCAGCGGATCTGCCCGATGATGCAGTGCCGCCGCATAAGAAATTTATGCGCAATTCAAAGTCTGTATCGGTGGATGACAGCGGCGAGGAATTTAGCAAATATTCACAGCATACGGCGGCAACAAATGCCGGCATCCATTTGAATTCCATGTCGAATACGACATCGCAGAACTCATTGAATCATGATCAACAGAATCCCATAACACAGCTGGTGGATTCGTTGGACAATAAGATTGAGTGTCTGCTGCGGGATTGGCATCAAAGTCCTGACTTGTTGTTTGCCATCCATCCGGTTGATGGTAGCTACTTGATCTGGGTCATCGAATGGCTAGATGACTACTATCCGGGATCGTATAGACAGGCGCAGGTGTCGTTCTCCACACGGATACCGTCGGCATTCCCCCTGGGCGATGCGATGTCCATGTCGACGACGGTCAGTCTGTTTAATACGGGCACACATCCATTGGCCTTTCGGGACATTGCCAATAATGTGAGGAGCAAGGATGAGTTCCATAAAACTGGAGGAGGCAGTGATCAGAATTCACTGAGAAGTGATCAAAACTCTGGACAGCAGCATTTCGATAAGCATGATGAGCACGATGAGGAGACTGATCAGGCCGATCATGATCATGATGATGAGGATCACGAGGATCCGCATGCCACGGACCGTAGTGCGGCGGCAGGAGGAGAAGCCAGTTCCAGTTCACAGGATTCAGCTGGCGCCGGAGCAAACGCAACGGGATCGGCATTGCCATTGAATGTTTCGCCATCGGTATCGATGGTAACGAAGCATTCAAATGGCACCCTAAATCTTTGGCAGCTCACATTTGCATTCAAGACAAAGTTCACCCAAGTATTAAGCATCGGTCATGTCAGCCGTGCATCCGGACATCGTTTCCGTGTCAATGACATCACATGTCATCCGGTATTGCCGCTGCTCGTCTCCACATCGCATCACAATCTGCCCGACTCGGCGGAGGTCAAGTCACCGATGTCACCATTCGAACAGCCACTGGCGGGCAGCTCCACGGGCGGAGCTGCTGGAGGATCGGGAACAGTTGGTGGCGGCGGAGCAAGTTGCTCCTCGACAAATAGCGATAAAGATGTATTTACACCCACTGGCTTCTGTTCCGAGTTGATTCTGTGGCGCGTGGACTCCGTTGGTCCATTGTGTCACTCGGGCGGCGTCAGTGAGCTGGCGAGGATTAATTCACCAGAGATATCAGCGTTTAGCAATGTGGCCTGGATACCGACACTGTTGCCCAGCACTACACTGGGCAGCTATAGCAACTCCCCATCCGCCTGCTTTGTGGCCAGCGATGGTGAGAACTTGCGGGTCTATCAGGCGGTCATCGATGCCCGCACATTGCTGGCGGAGATCTCCTGTTCGGAGAACTTGAATACGCTGCACAAATCGCACTCGCTGTCCTCGATGATGTCGAATGCCTCGTCCACGTTGAAGGCACAACGCTCCGCGCTGCATGACAAGCTCAAAGTCGTCTCGCAACAGTCGACAGCTCGTCCCGGTTGCATCCTGCAATTGGATGCGATTTCGGATGCGAAACACGATTGGCAAAACACACAATTTCTGCATGTGTTCCAAGCACAATTGATCACTGGTGGACAGCGGGCTGTCCAAATGGATATTAACGATTTGGCGGAGCCCAAGATGAATGCTCTTCTGGAATCCGATATGGATGCCATTGTCGATCTGCAGCGTAATGTGGACTTCGAGGAGCCATTCTATATTGTGAACATCGAGAAGACGCTGCGTGGCAGCACCATTCACATGTGGCGCATTGTCATCAGCTCGAAGCAACAGAACTCGTTTCTCTCCGAGACGGCCATGTATGTGCCCGATAGTAATCTAACCCAGGAGACGGATGACCAGCAGGATCAACAGCCGCGTCGCATGTCCCAAGGCGCTGAGACACTCACGGGAGCCGAGGCATTTGGTGGGCCACAAGTGGAGGCGCCACATATATCGATCACCACCAAGAAGGTGTGCACCCAGGAGCTGCCACTGCCGGAGGGTGTGGATGTTATCCATGCCTCCCCGGCCGCCGGACACCTGAGCAGCTCAAGCATTTATCCCGCCTGCTTTGCCCCATATATTATCGTGACCGCTTGCTCGGACTCGATATCGCGATTCTGGAAATGTGAACCCGTTGGCACAGATGCCTATCACTGGTCCGAGTGGAAGATGCTGAGTCGCATCCAACAGTCGGCCATTGAGATACCGGGACAACCGCTGAACATAAGCGCTGCCTATTCGGGCAGAATCGCCTGTGCCTATAAGCATGGCAAGAGTTTTACGCGTCCAAATCGTGGTGATCCCGATTCGCGTTATGTCAACCTCTGTGTGGCCATCTATGAGTGCGAGAGCTCGGGCGGCTCCGAGTGGGTGCTGGAGGATACCATCCATTTGAAGAACGTCCACTTGCCCCGCATCAATATTGGACACGGCATCGATTTGAGCTATCTGCATGACAGTCGCCTGCTGGCCAAGAAGCAGCGCCTCAACCAGGTCCTGCACACATTCGCCCACGATCCGGAGTCGCGATCCCCACGGAGTGGCGAAACCACACCGGAATTGACCACCGTGAAGCCGACGGCAAATGTCTCGGGATTATTGACAGTGCCCAGTTTCAGTACACTGCAATCGTTGAGGAAGAGCATTGCGGAGAATGGCAATACGTGTCCGTTGACCCAGAAGCATCTGGTGCAGCTCGATTGGGTGTCCAAGGAGGATGGCTCCCATATCTTGACCGTCGCCGTGGGCAGCAAGATTCTGCTCTATACGCCGGTTAGCTCGGACATTGCCCAGGCGAATATCAAGGCAATGAAGGAATCACGTTCCGTGAATCGGCCAATTTTGCGGAAGGCGAGCTCCCTGGCCCAACCGAATTTCGTGGATGAGATTCGTTGGATGAAATTGCGACAGATTGATTTACAAACGGCGGATGGCTTGCCGCCATTGCCCATGCAGATCTCTTGGGTGCGGGATGGCATCCTTGTGGTGGCCATGGACTCGGAAATGCATGTCTATTCCCAATGGAAGCCACATTATGGCGCACACTTTATGTCCGTGACGGGAGGAGGAGGAGGATTGGGCGGTGGTGGTGACGATGTGCCCGATACACGTAATCTAAGGGACGAAGATTTGCGATCCCTGGCCAATGAATCCACACAGTTGCGTCTAAAGAATGTGGCATCGATGCCGCTGATTAGCAAAGTGTCCACCGCCAATTTGCAGCTATTGAATCATGACAAGAAGCGTCGCTTGGCGGCCAACAGCAGCATGGCCAATATGAATGGACATGGACATGGACAACACGATGGAGGAGGCGGCGGAGTAACGGCCGGAGGTGGCGGAGGAGGAGGATTTGGACATGAGTCAGCTCCGTCTACGGATGATTATATGACAGATTTTGGACTGTTTCAGGCATCACGCATCGCGTGTCCCGTCCTGCCACAATATCATCCCAAGCAGTTGATGGAGCTGCTCAATTGTGGCAAGATCCGTTGGGTCAAGGCCATCCTGGCCCATCTGGTGCGTTGCATGAGCGGCGGCAGCGGTGGCAGTGCCGCCTGTGGCATGCCCCATGATGATGATGGCAGCTCCGGAGGAGGCGGACCAGGTGGCGGCGGCGGAGCCAATGCATCTGGCTATGGGGCACGCCAGCGCAGCTGGTCAAGATCAAGAACATTGAGCATTAGCTATGCGGCAGATACAAGCAATATACAGGCGGAGCATCGGGGCAGCACCACCCAAATACCCGAGGAGCTGATGCTCGACTATGCGGAGATCAATTCGATACCGCCGCTGCCCCTGTGGGTGCTGCTCAATGCGGATCGGGAGCAGACGGGCGGCAAGGCGCCGAATGCCGCCGAGGGCGACAAGGACTATGATGAGCTCTTCGATATGCACAACTCGGATGACAATCTGGATGAGCTGCTCTGCGATGGCGAACAGAAGCGTCAGGAGCGTCGCCTGTCGCTGCCGGAGAAGCAATCGATATCGCACTTTGGCCCACGGCAGGGACAACTACTGTCCCGTCTTTTGACGCACACACATTTGCCGGGTCTGTCCTCGCTGGATCAGATGCACCTGTTGGCCTTGGCCGATACGGTGGCCACTTGCAATACCGACTTCTCGGACAAATTTGCCGCCGATCTGGGCAAGAGTCAAGGTGTTGGCGGAGGTGTCGGCGGAGTGGGCAGTGCTGGTGGCGTTGCTGGCAAGGAGCAGGGCACCGATTCTCTAGATGATTGCGGTCTACGTTTTCTGCTCGCCATGAAGCATTTCACGTATTTGTTGCGCTGTCTGCCACTCCAGCAACGGGCGCAATTCCAACGCCAGGGCGTTGGCACCGCCAACATCGTTTGGGCCTATCACTCGGAGAGCGAGGAGGAGCTACTGCATCTCATACCCAGCTATACGAAGGGAGATCTTCGCTGGGCCACGCTGAGGGATCTGGGCGTGGGCTATTGGCTAAAGAACATAAATACGTTGAGGAGATGCGTCGAGAAGTTGGCCAAGTGTGCGTATCAATTGAAACAGGATCCTTTGGATGCGGCCATCTATTATCTGGCCATGAAAAAGAAGTCCCTAGTCTGGGGACTGTTCCGTTCCAAGCGAGACGAGAAGATGACCACGTTCTTTGGCAACAATTTCAGTGAGGATCGTTGGCGCAAGGCGGCTTTGAAGAATGCCTTTGTCCTGTTGGGCAAACAGAGATTCGAGCACGCGGTCGCCTTCTTTCTGCTGGCCAATTCCCTGAATGACGCCATCGAAGTGTGCATGAATAAACTGGAGGATTTCCAATTGGCATTGATAATCGCACGACTTTACGAGGGCGATGCCGAAGGTTGTTACTATCATCGTCTGTTGAACGATCATATACTTGGAACGGATGTGGACACGGGACGCTGTGATCTGACACGTGCTCATCCCGATCCCTTTTTGCGCTCCATGACCTATTGGAATTTGAAAAAGTATCAGGACAGCTTAAACACACTGCTCCTCAATGGTGTTGGCAATCTGCACAGCAGCTATCGGGAGGAGGATCTGTTGCGTCCGGAAATGCCGCATGCCTCAAATCCGAATGTCTTCAATTTCTACATTTATTTGCGCACACATCCTTTGTTGATTCGCCAGAATATCGCGCTGTCGGCGCAGGAGAAGCGCATCGCCCATGTGGTGCTCTCCGGTTTCAGTTATGCCGGCGAGTCGAGAAATGTGGAGGAGCGACAATTGCAGCTGGAGGATTCGATAACGCCCATTGAACGGCAATTGTATTTCACCACGGCACACGGACACTTTAAGTCCGGTTGTCCCGCATTGGCATTGGAGGTGCTCAATAAGTTGCCCATGAAGATTAGCGATAGCGATGCGGCCACCACATCCAGCATGATGATGGCACCCGATGGCACCGATCAGGGTGTCATCAACAAGGATGACTTGATCAACTCCGGCATCATGGATCAATGGCAATCATCGTCGGAGCTATTCGATTGGAGTGCTCCGGTTGCCAGCAGCAGCGGCAATGAGGCCAAATTCGAAATCAAATGGGATGACGATGATGACGATGAGGAGAATGACAATCTAGAGGAATTGCATAATGATGATGCGGATGTGGATGCGGATTTGGAAACGCCTCAACCAGCTGTTGCTGCTGCTGTTGCTGCTGCTGCTGCTGCTGCTGCTGCTGGAAAATCCTCAGCTGGCGGCGAAGTCAAAATGGACATAATGGCACAACAGTTGAAGTTTGTCGCCTGCCTCAAGATCCTCATGGAGGAGCTGTCAACATTGGCCACCGGCTTCGAGGTCGATGGCGGCCAGTTGCGCTATCAGCTTTACATGTGGCTGGAACGCGAGGTGGAGGCATTGAAGCAATTGTGCAATTACTGCAGCTCCGAGCAGACAAACGATCCCAATGATCCCGATGCTGGCGATGGCGGCAAGGACAAGGATATGAATGCCAGCATCTATCCCAGCACGGAGAGACCCACACTCCACGAGATCCTCATGCAGGACAAACAGGACTTTGAGGCCAAAGTGATGCGGGCCGCCAAACGAAAGCGTTGGCTTAAAGGTGAGTTTCGACAAGCAAACGATCCCCATTTCAAATTGAGCATTTTCGAAATTCGATTTGAAATTGTAATATTAAAATCTGTAAATGTAAATCTAAAATGAAAATGAAAAAGAAAAAGAAAAAGATTGGTCAATTTTGATCGTGGAGAACCCAATCATTGAAATGAATCAACACACATAATTTTCATTCCAAGCGATCTCAATCTATATTTCGATTTAAAGCTGTGATTCTTTTTAGAAATTGAATTTTTTAATTATTAAATTTTCGAATAATTTAATAAATTGTTTTGTTTTGTTTTCTTTGTTGATTGTAGCCAACGAGACGCTGTTGCGAACACTGCTGAGCTACTGTTCGCTGCACGGGGCAAGCGGCGGAGGATTGGCATCGGTGCGGATGGAGTTGGTGCTGTTGCTGCAGGAGCTGCAGCAGGAGAAGACGCAGCAGCAGCTGCTCAGCCCGTTGCCATTCCCGACAACGTTGCCGCTGTTGAGCGCCTGTGTCGCCGGCAACAAGACGGTCATTGCCGATCCCATCAAGTATTTGCAATCGCAGACAGTGGACATGCTGCAGAGCATCATCAAATTGTTGCCATTCCCCGGCATCGAGTCGAGTGCATTGAGCGAGATCTTTGTGCTCAGAGATTTGGCTGTGGCCTTGTCATCCTGTATCTATCAATCGCTCTGCGATTCGGAAAGTTTTGTGGTCAACAATTCAACATTTAATGGCTATCCCAGTCCCGGTATTGAGAACATAGCCAAGATCAATTCATCGTTTGAATGCAGCTATTTAGTGGGCAGTCGCAATGCGTTCAATCGACGCCGCAAGTATTCAACGGATGAGCCGGCGGGCATTTGCACCACGCCCTCCAAGTGGCCGGGAGTGACCAATTTGAGGGCGTTGCTGGCCCGCGAAAAGGACGAGGATGTGCCCAAATTGAATGTGCTGCTCTTGGAATCGTTTGTGTCCACATATATGGCCCTGTTCATCTACTCCTTGTCCACGTGCGATAGTCGTTTGCTTTATCGCCTCAGCGGACACAATTTCACCAATGACACTTGGTCCACACTCTTTGGCGGCGGCATGAAGAAGCTGCTCATCAAGCCGGCAACGCAGCCACATGCTGCCCAGACCCAGGCACAGGCAGCACTCCAATCTGGGGCAGGTGGAGCCGGAGCTGAGGAGTCGGCGGATGAGAATAGTGTTTGGAATACGGTCACGTCCATAACGAAGCAGCGGATGAAGCTCAACATGAAGATCCTGGGCAGCTTCAGTCAGAACAGCACATCGAGCAACATGAAGGAGGATAAGCCGACATATCGGGAACAGTTTATGCCGCCAGAGACATCGATGCTCTCCTATTTCCTGACCAAGCCCACAACCACAGGTAAGACGAAATGAATGAATGAATAAATGCAATTACAAAATATATTGAAAATTAAATTGAATTATTTTCACTTTCTTTGGATAGATTGCGATGACTATGATACAGATGATTCGCATGAATCCGATGGCGAGGAGGAGGAGGATGATGATGATGATGTTAATGTGAGCCGCACCCACTTAAAGTCCAAGGACAATACGGAGCATGCCAATCCCATGTCCTACTCGTGGAGCATTCTCCGTCTGGCGCTCATCAAGAATAGTACACACAAAATCCAAGAGTTTGTCAAAGTGGCCGGCATCGAGTTGCAGGGTGAGTTCATTAATAATAGCAACAATTCCCATTAAAAATATATACAAATAATTGATGTTTCTCTCTCTCTCTCTCTCTCTGTCTCTCTCTGTCTCTTGTATTTTTTGTTTTCTTTTACTTTAGATCTTCCCGTCATTAGTCCATTGTCGCACGAGGTGCTGCGCACTCTGAATCGCTGGCAGGAGTTTGCCCTGAACGATCTGATTAGTCGTGGCCCACCATCGCGGCATTATATACCCGGTTGTTATGCGGAGAGTGGTATTAATGGCCTCGCCATACACAAGTATCGATCGCTCTTGAACAAGGATAATACACCGTTCAAATCCGGCTCGGCAGCGGGTCCCATCCGTCGCCTGTGGAACTATCTGGTGCGTCAGGAGCCCACCCAGGAGGTGTTCATCAAGAGCATATTCGGCAAGAGCACGGAGGCGAGCACACGGAGCTCGCATCACACGCATCAGCACGACAACGAGACCGATGAAGGTCGGTATTCCATTTTCATTCTTATTTGTTGTTGCAATTGATTTAGTCCATATTTATTTGGCGTAGTATTATATTTCTTGCACGTTTTTATTCTTATTTTTTTCAATCCCCCTTGTTAATTAGTTTCACCATTTAACTTTATTAATTTTACAACAACAAGCAAATGATTTATAGTTTTTAATTTTTATTTTATTTTATTTTATTTTTGCTGGTTATTGGACATGCACATTTTTTTCTTGTTTTCAATTTCGAAATTGCAGCTGCACACTGCTTAACAGCGTTAACAGGCAACTGCAGAGGTGGCTTAAAATAACACTGCTTTCCCTGTTAACTCGCATATGCGAGTATGTTGAAAGACACTGTTAAAGGTCGGCTCTGTAAACAGAAGCGACAGCTATTTAAAGGGAACTGCTTGTCTGTTAACAGTGCTAAGCTGTGCGCCTTGCGCTGTTAATGCAACAGCAGCAATTTTGAAGCAATGTAAATATGTATGTACAATTTTTGTATAATAAATTGCAATTTAAATAAGTTGGCAATTGTATTAAGTATAATGTATAAGCAAATAACGAAAATTGTAGTAAAAAAAAAAAAGAACAACAACAGTAGTTTCACATGCACACAACATAAGTATGAATCCAATAAAACCAATGCACTTAATACCAAATTCTACTATTTCCACACAAAAACATACACAACAACAAGGTAACATAGCATACACATGTTAATATTAACATTAGCATACACACAGTATAAGATTAGGCTAAGAAACGTATAAGAATAAAGTATTCGATGCCTGCGACAGCGAAACTAATGGAATTTATTTAATTAATACTGCACAAAATGCACACACATTTATTAATTTGGCCACAACTACCGAAACATAATATTCAATCAATCAATCTTAAAATGTCTCATAAAACACACACACACACATGCACACACGCACACACGCACACGCACTAACAAAATTAGAATAGCATAAACCTTTAATTGTATGGTGAAAATATGCATGCGAATGATTGCCATCTCTTTCTGTCTGGTGCTATTTTCCCTCTTTCCCTCTCTATCAATATTGCTGCTATGTTTGTCTGTTTCGTTTGTAGGTCAATCGCACTCGACAAGCGAGAACACAGATCACATTAGGATCATCCACAAGGATCACGAATCGATATTCACATTCTGTTTGAAGAACAACAGCTCATCAATGATCGCGTTTGCCAATCCGCGAGAGATACAGGAATTTGATATCTCGCTGCTCTTGGAATCGCCCAATTGGTATGAGGATGAGTGCGATTATGATATGATGAATCTGTCCAAGGATGCCGACACAAATAGTTCCGCCTTCCTCATTATCCAGTCGCAGGAGCAGTGAGTTCCCTATCACCACTTCTTCCATTCCATAAACAAGCAAATGATAATCAACTTGGATTTTTTAGGGCTCAATTTGGCCCTGGAACGACGTACAGTGAAGCCAGCGCCAGCACGCAAAGCGCCTCACAGTCGGGACGTGGCACATCCATGGTGAGTTTTCAAACGAATCCCATCCTATCAAGAATTCTTTATTAAGACCACTAATTTGAAGTCTTTGAAAAAAAACAACTGATATTTAGTATTTATTTACTAGAATTTTTGAATAAAGAGTTCTGAACAAAATACGTTTCTTGTTTCTTAATATTCAAAAATTTACTGTTTGAATAGAAAATAAATATTTTTTATTTCATAATACAGTCGACCCTCCCTAACTTCGATTTATGGAGATTGCGACTTATGGCATTTTTATTTTAAGTTTTGAAAACGCTATTGAGTTTGATTTAAAGACAATTCTATTTATAGAAGTTCCACTGTATTTAATTGTTTATAAATGAAGTGCCTTTAAAAATGCTGCTTGCAATTTAATTAGCTAAAATGCATATTTTATATTTTATATTTATATATATATATTTATATATATTTTATATTTTTATTTTAGCATTTACAAATTGTATTGAATTATGCTGATTTATTTTTTGAAATTTCTCGCAGGTTCTGCGCCACAAGGTGGACAATGTGAAGCGGATGAGCGCACATCCCCTGATGCCATTGTACTTGACTGGTGGCCAGGATGGCTCTGTCCAGATCTGGGAATGGGGTCACCAGCAGCCGGTTTGCTCTCCCCGCACCTCGGGCACCTTTGCCAAGGTCACACGCTGTCGCTTCTCCGAGCAGGGCAACAAATTCGGTGTCGGCGATGGCGACGGCAATCTGAGTCTCTGGCAGGCGGGCATCGCATCCCAAAACAATCGACCCTTCATTGTTAGTATATATACTAAAAAGATGTTGTCTTATGTTGTTTGATGGTTTTGTATTCTTTTCCAGACGTACCAGTGCCACAATAAAGCGCTCTCCGATTTCGTATTCCTCGGCTCTTGCAGTTTGCTAGCAAGCGGTAAGTTTTCAATAATATACAATATTCATTATTATTAACGAGCTTGTGTTGAATTCTACAGCTGGCCAAAGTTCCGAGAACAAGAACATTAACATTTGGGACACACTGTTGCCGCATAAGAAGTCCTGTGTATCCGGTGAGTGCTCTACTTTTTCTTGTATATCCTGTGAACTTTCTTTTGATTGCAATTCATACACAAAATGGCTTTTTGACCCCTTGTTTCTATGTCTGTTTTATTTTCATTTAGTTTCTTAGAAAGTATTTCGATTAAAAAAAAGTGGATTTCAATTAAGACAGTTGCGTAACTTTAGTTCTTATGTATTTTCTGTTTAAATAAAATATACTGATATTTTCTTATAATTTGTTGTAGTGATGTAAAAATACATTGAAAAATCAACAACCCGATTTTCACTGAAGCGATTTTCAAGTACCTTAACTCGATAATTTTTCACGATATATACATATAGACAAAACGATTTTTGTTTCTTAGACTCGATTCTTAATTATGATTTACATTACTACTTTACAACATCCACTTACAAGATGTTCTAAGGTTTATTTTAGTGATGTAAAATTGCGTATCAAGTATTTTAACTCGATAATAATTTGTTTGTAACGATATTTAAACAAACTCGTTTCTAAACTTGGATTGACATCACTAATTTGTTTGTGTCCTTGCAGCGTTCACCTGCCATGATCAGGGCTCCTCCTGCCTGGTGTTCGCGCCACAGCACCAGGTGCTCATCTCCTGCGGCAAACGCGGCGATGTCTGTGTCTTCGATGTGCGTCAACGCACGCTGCGACACCGCTATCAGGTGCGTTTTGAACTGATTTGAACTGAACAATGTCTTGAAATTGATAACTAAATCAAAAAACTTGTGAATGCATTCAACAGGCACACGATAGCACCATCAAGTGCATTGCACTCGATCCCCACGAGGAATTCTTTGTCACCGGCTCCATTGAGGGCGATATTAAGGTATGCACATATGCACAGATAATAACCATATTCGAATATAATAACAATTGTTGTTTACTTAACAGATATGGGACATGAATCAGTTTATGCTAATCAATACGTTCCCCCATGAGCATGCCAAGAACGGTTTCTTCAAGCACACGGGCCAAGGTGTTAGCCAGGTTTATGTGGATCCCTTTGGTCGTCTCTTCTCCTGCGGCTCCGATGGTTGCATGAAGGTGCGCCTGCTTGTCGAGAAGGATAATATAGTTCACTCCGTGTATTAAAGAAACACAACAAAAAAACACAATTACATATTGTAAAATTAATGAATTAATGAATTATGTATGTCCATGTCCAAATCCGTGTCTATGTCGCGATGCGTTCCGACGTCTGTTTGTGTCCACTTGAATTCCTTTTATTATATTATTATTATTGTATGTAAATTGTAGCACGTGCTCTGTCTGTGTAAGTGTGTGTGTGTGTGTGCGTGTGTGTGCGTGTGTGTGCGTGTGTGGCACGTGTTTGTATTTTATTGCTCTATATATCCTTTTTTTGTTTGTTAAACGTTGATTATTATATTTCATTATTATATACATACATACATACATACATACATACATACGGTATATACATACATATATCGAAATATTATTTTATTTTTGCTGTTTTGTCGCTTCGCGTCGAATTTTCCAACCACAACAAACAAACAAAAACAAACAACAACTAATTAAACGAATTAATACAATGAATTCGTTAATATTCTATGAGTATTTCCTAAACAGACTATATACATACTACTTATATAATAACCATATACCTATACATATAAATATGCATGGACGTGCGCATATATATGGATATGTATAATTATGAACTAATATATATACACATATCTATGCGTATGTCTATCTAATGTATACAATACTACATATACATGTATGCTTTAAATCAATTATTAATTATGATATATACAAGACATTCTGCAGTATGATAAATTATGTATGCTTATCGGAATTCTATATATACAAATAGATACGCGATATCTTTATATAGACATGCATATGCATATGTATGTCTCTTTGTGTTATAAACTTACTTACTTTGTCTGTTAAATCAATCAAGAAATATGTATACCTAAATCAATTACCTAAATAAAGTGCAAAATAAACAACAATCGAAAAGTATTAAACAAACTGGCAATTTGTGTTTTTGAACTACTTGAAATTTCTACGTGCTTTGGTTTGGGTTCATTATCATTTCAAATTGTGAATACTTAATCAACTTTTCCGGTTATTTTGAAGAGGTATGTAATTTTTAATTCCTGTGTAATACGAATCTGGCGATATTTTGAGTAACATTTCCATGAATCGAAAATCAAAAGTTGCAGTTGAATATCTCCAGAGTTACTTGAGGTATAAAATGGAAATATAACTGATATACCTTGTCTGTGGGAGGACAAACCGATGGGATATACTGTCTATAAGAATTGCAGCTGCATATCCGAAAATCTTAAACTGAAACTCTTCACAGGCAGCTCAGTTACTTGCGGTGGGAGAGGAGTAAAATTGCTAATTGTTAAAAGATAATTGAATCTATATATACTATATAATACGACTCTACTCTGTTCATTTTCCGAATTATATCAAACCATATTTCACTCTAGAAATATCCAACTTTTATGTTCTTTTTTTATATTCTTTGCCCGCCCTCAAGTCAAATGCAAAACTCTTTCGATATATATTTCTTGTTGTATATATGTATGTATGTATGCATGCATATCATATATATAGCATTTATATATGATGAGTTGATTACATAAATTCATTTTACAGGTTTTATGGTTAACAAACGAGTTAGGAGTAGAGAAAATTGGCTTAAAATGAATTAATTGAATTAGTTTCATAGTTCATTTCCGTTTGCCATTGAAAATGGTTTTTCTTATTTGTTCTTATTGTTGTTGTTCTTGTTGTTGTTGTTTTATTTTTTATTGTTAGACAATCGAAACAAATTAGACGCTAAGCCATTTATGGGCCTTTAATGATAAAAAATAACTAAGCAAGAAAAAAAAGCAAAAAAAAAAGAGTTCACAAGAGATGTTTTTTTTTTTTTTTTTTTTTTTAGCCAAAAGAGGAAATATTATGTTATTATTATGTAGTTGTTGTTGCAGTTGTTGTTGGCAGCGGAAATCCATTGGGTTCCATTCCCATCCGTTGTACGAAATCAAATCAAATCAAATCAAGAGAATTGTTGCCGCTTGCAAACTGTTTAGCCGGAACATGTGCGGGGGGGGGAGGGGGGTGGTTGTCATCATCATCATCATGATCATCATGATCATCATGATCATCATCATCAACAACATCATGATCATCATTTACGTCATCATCATCAATCATCATTTTGATCATCATCATCATCATCATCATCATCATCATCATCATCATCATCATCATTGTCGTCGTCGTCGTCGCTTTGTCGCTTTGACTTATGACCTCGGCGGCTTAATTAGCTTGCTTGTGGGTGGGGGCAACTTGCAGAAGCCAGCTGCATCAAATACGGGCAAAAGTTCGCGCACACGCCCCGGTATCGAGCCATCTAGCATGCTTCAAGCGCAACAGAGATAGAACGAGTCAGTGAGACAGAGACAGAAGTAGCGAGGGGAATTATAACCTACCGACGTTTATAGTCAATTTTGGCGCCTTTTAGGGAAATGTTCGCGTCGGTGGGAAAGAATGTGGCATCATAAAAGTTGAGCCCATTCTGGAGCAGTATGTTGTACTCGTCCATGGAGGCCAGCGTAATGCGTATTACGGCCGGAGGCAGCTCCCGACGTTCCGGACGCTCCGATTTCTCAATGGCATCCGCGACAATGCCACTGACGACGCTCTTGGCGCTGCTGCTGCCTGTGAAGGGAACAGTCAGGATTAGGATCAGGATCAGGATCAGTTTGAGGAGGAGCAGAAGCATTCAAAAATTAATACAAAAACCTTTTTCAATTACTTGAAATTAATGTGTGAGAAAGATGCAATGCCCCGATTAGCGGATATATATATATATACATATATATATTCATAAAAAAAAGTCAATAATATGATTGATCATTGCTTTGACGGTTATGCGATTTTAAAAAAAATGAATCAGTTTGTCTAAAATATAATTAAATACTCTGTTTGTACAACTGGTCGACATTATGTAAGAAACAACAAAATTGTTCATTTCTAAAGGAACAAAGTAGTCCGATTTCAGAAGTATTTCAGCAAGTTATGCTAAATGTTATCAAATACACAATCTATGAGTTTGCTTGAGGTATCTC
Source organism: Drosophila rellima (assembly GCA_035043635.1). Lineage (NCBI taxonomy): Eukaryota > Metazoa > Arthropoda > Insecta > Diptera > Drosophilidae > Drosophila > Drosophila rellima. The sequence continues at coordinate 2,562,083 of JAWNMV010000302.1, read as the reverse complement.
CAAAAAATTGCATAGCTTAAGATTGATTTTTGTAACGATCGTTGGTATGGCAGCTATATGCTAGAGTAATCAGATCAGATAGACGAATGTATTCCAAGTTTCCACAACATAGCTTTAATGATGAAATACAGACAGATGTGAAGGACAGAAATCGACTCGCAGTGTCAGAGTGTACTGATCAAGAATGTATATATATACATATGTTTGTTTTATAAGGCCTCCTTTCGTGACCAAATTATAATGCTCTCTGCTACATATTTTGTTAAATGTTCAAAGCCGCTAACCGGGAATCAAGAATCAGGAATCGGGAATAGTTAAATTATTTATCGAGTTTTGAAAAATAAAAATCGAGTCGTCGATAAATCGTGATATGAAAAAAATGATCGAGTTAAGGTACTTGAATGATATATCGATGTACATATTTGTACATCACTAGCTGGTGGTTAGTGGGTATGGATAGGATTATTCTAATTGGATTTGTACGTTACTTCGTATGGCCGCTCGGCGCAGTGTCTGCATCTGCGTCTGGCTGGAGGATGAGGAGGACATCAGCTGCTCACCTTCAACGCCCTTGTCGATGCTGCCAGTTGGGATGCCGCTGCTGCTCGACAGATTCGGACTCGAATAGATATGCAGGCGGACGACCTCGACGACCGAATCGAACTTGTACATCGCATGCCGGATGTCCTCGACGGGCAAATCCTCGGGCACATCGAGCACATAGAGCGTAAATGTTTTCCTTGGCCGACATGGTATGGCAATCTATGGAATCAAAGTGAATCAAATATACGACTCAGTAATAAACGGGAAAGGGGGAAACAATTAGTATAGATGTTATTCTACACATATGTACATTATAGATGATTGATGATGATTGATCTGAAGATCTGACTAAACAATTGCCAATGTGTCGCCAATATTTCAGAGATTTAGACAGACAGAGAGCGAGAGAGACAGAGAGAGAGACAGAGAGAGAGAGAGAGAGAGAGAGAGAGAGAGATACTCACACTTCGCGAGAATGTTTGCTGCAAAAATGTTGAAATATATATTTCAGAATTCAGATTTTATGTATGCATATGAGAGGTGACTTTTTTTTGAAACGAATACAACTACAATAAGGTTAAAAAAAACTACAATCACTACTATTATTAAATTATAATATTAAACCGCCATCATATCAAATACATATACTACTTTAGTTTCTAGTTCTTTTAGTTAAACGAGACAAAAACATAAAAATAAAAATGGTTAATGCCAATTCCTATTAAAATCCTAAGCTGTGAATTTAGAAATGTTGTGCCCGGAAAATTGCATATGTTTAGAAAACTTACTTTGCGATAGAAACGGGCACCGGTGACTTTGTGGAATCCCTTCTTGAATACCGCCTGATAGTCATCTGGATGTGAGAATTTAAATAGAATTCCTGTAGCCGTTTTCGTCAAGCTGAAACATCCTTTGAAACTCATCTTTTCACAAATTAGAGCAGCTCGTTCCATGGATAGTTCATAGGAGGGTGTCAGTAGAAATGCGCCTGTAAGTTTTGATGAGGTTTTGGGTTTTCAACTCAGTTAGCATGATCTTGATGATATTACGATATTAGAATTGCTTCTACTTTTCTACACATAGCAATATTAGGGTTTTGCATAGGATGCACTTTATAAAGAGGAAGATCACTTTTAAAGCATGCATAAATAATAAAAAAAAAAAAATGTATGCTCAAGCTGAAAGTGTTAGACGAGTAGATACTCTGTAAGAATTGTTTTTGATTCACTATAAAGTTTTCAGAAGATCTGGAGAAATACTACAAATTTACAAGTAATTCTACAATAAACTTCAACTACAAATGGTAGAGCAACTTTTTATCCAAAATCGGAAACTGCAGCTCTACCAGTTGCCGAGTTCAAATAGTCAAATTACTTTATAGGGTTAAAGTTGACAGAGTCAAAAATGCATTATTAGGAGAATTGAAATTGAAACTTGAAAACGTATTAGAATGGTTCTTTTTGTATGTGTAACTTTGAGCACCTTTGGTTAGGAAATTATCGGGCGAGGAGATTTCCGAATCGGAATCATCCTCCCGTTTATCGGCCCACTTCGGCTCCGCCGATAACTTGTGGGCGGCCATTTTGGTAACGAGGCCCGTGGGACGCGTTTGCCTTGGGAACTCATTCTTTTCACATTCCAAATCCGATGCGTTGCCGATATAAGACATTTTAATGATTTTATAGTTTTCTTGATTTTTAACAACGATTCACACGTTCAAAATTCGGATCAATTTTTGATCCAAAATATACCAAAAAAAAAAAAAAAAATAGAAGAAAAAAGGAACGATTGAATTAGTTGTTTGACTTGAAGAGTGCACGAAAATTTTGAAGCAACTGAAACATGGAAACGCTTCTGCCATGGCTTTTATATGCTTCGTTGAGTCGCGATCGTAGCTAACGAAATGAAAGTCGGATCACACACACACACATATATACATACATATGTATAGATGATGTTGGTGTGGCAAAATGTCGTCGTTTCGCTCAAATTGGAAGTTCTTACAATTGGAATTAGACGTAGACGTAGACGTGGAACGCACTTAAATATTTCATTTCGTATTGATCCTCGACTCGGCCGAGTGGGCGGACATGGCCATTGTTAGTGAGGGGCGTGGGTAGAACCTATGTGGGTGGTGGCGTTTCGGGGGGCACGGCAGAGGAGGGTCTTATAATGATGCAGGTTGACGCCATCGACAACATCGCCAAGATCACGCCTCAAAAGAAGCGCCAAATGTTGCGTAAATTTCAAGAACACGACTTTATAAGGGCAATTGGCAAAATTTTGATATAGCTTAGCGCATCTGGAGCGTACAAACTAAAAAAATTAACTAAATATGTATATATACATAAATACATATGTCTCCGTAGACATATCAAGAGAATAGAGATCGTATAATTTAATTTCTTTCAAATTTTCATGTCCAGTTCTAAAATTCTGTTCGAAGAACCACACAAACATACCTGTAGTTCTGTAAGTCCCTTTAGAATTCCTATAGACAAGTTGATGATATATCATTTTGGTGAGTGAAGATCTACTTCATTGATGCTAAACAAAAGTATATATTTATTGAAGAATTCAATAGAATGAGTTCTTATAGACTAGTTGTAAGTCTGTAGCTTTGATTATCTCCGAGTTCTTTGAGCTTGAACTGAAATCCTTGTCATAAATAGATTATATATTGATATTCGAATATACATACTAAATGTCGCATCCCTTTCTTTGCTAATCTCCGAGTTCCATGAGACTAGTGAGACTTGGATCATTTTCAATTTCCCGAATTCCCAATTTAAATAAATAGACAGTTGTTTGGTTTTATGTCATTTCATAATATGTGGTTTATTAATAAATTATTTTATTTAAATTAATATTTCAGTTTTTGAATATTTATAGTATTTTTTAATTTTTGTTTTAATTTCTTGTGTTGTTGTTGTTGTTGTTTGTTTGCTTCGAATTGATTCTTTTTATCGTTTAAACAAAATGTATGTGTGTTGTTCCACTTAATAATATTATAATAAGTATAATAAACTACTAAAGTGTTTACATGGCAACTATAATTTCATTTCATTATCATTTTTTCATCTGGTTGTATACATCTTTTGCAGTATTCTTTTTTGTTTGCATATTTTCCATTTTTTTTTAGCATTATTTTTAGCTTTTTTCTCATATAGATAACAGAATTTTAAATTTAAAAAAAAAACAGAAATATATATTGATATATATATATGTATGTTAATGTTTATGTGTATAAAGAAGCAGAAACAATCGGAATCGGATGAGCAACACTTAAGAACTGAGTACAGTTTAGGCAAAAGGCAAGCAGTTGGTGCTTAAGGGTGTAAATGGGACGTGGCCAAAGGGCATGTGTGGGGGGAGACGTATTATATATGATATATGGACTATATAGATGTACCTTATATATGTTATATTTATAAGCTTTCTTGGGGAGATCACCAGGGGAGATGCTAGGGGATTGGGCCAAGGTGTAACATTGAGAGAAACAAAAATTAAAAAAAAAAAAAATAAAAAACATTCAATGTATAATATATGGATGTATATTACGCTAGTTTTAAAAAGAGAAAAATATAGAGTTATCAATACTACTGATACTTTAAAATCATGCGCTCCAAATGAAGAAGACTTAATCGAATTATCGATACATGTATCGATAAATTCGATTATCAGCTTGGAGTAAGCACACATTTACACAGACCTTACATACAAATACATACACAACAACTACGTAATAACTGATACAATGTTAACAATTATGCGGCGGTTTCTCATTTATTATCTTATCTTCCTCTTCCCCCCATTCGTTTTATCTCTTTCTATACTTTATCGTTAATGCTTTCGATTTTCATTTTAATTTTTATTTTTTTATTTTTTTTGTGTGTTCTACTTTTGAGGCAAGGTGCAAATTAGCAGCGGGAGGCGTTTAAAAGTGGGCGTGGTTTTTTTTTTCTGGGAGGGGGGTAATACGAATAGCGGGATGGCCAGGCAGGTGGGACATTCATGGAACTTACATAACGAATTTCGATAATTATTAATCGATTAACGATTAAATTTGTGTATATATGTATGCATATATCTATATATCGATAACATCGATTGTTTTTATTTTTATTTAGAGGGAGGACTCGTAGTACTTCTTAGTAGTCTCGTGTGCCAAGCGAACTTTTTTGTTAGATTCTTACGTCATCGTTTACGTCTGAGTGTGTGTGTGTGTGTGTGTGTATCCCATACATATACACACACACATATATATCTGAATATATGTATATGATTTGCAGAAAGCAGCTTAAACAATTGCATTTGCATTTTGTATAGGTAGATAATTAGATGTATTACGATATTTTTGTTGCTGCCTCTTTTCTTTCTTTTCTTATCGATATACATATACAATTATATCGATATACACTTGTTTTTCTCTTTCATATTAACTATATTATTTATGATTTGTTTTAGATTTAGCTTAAAAAACAAACACAAAAAAAAAGGAAACAGAAACAAACAAACAAAAAACAGAAATTCTCTTTTTATACTTTTTATCATCTTTATCTCTTCTTCTTCTTCTTTTTTCTTTGATAATACAAATAGTACATTTATATATGTTTATATATGTATATATAGCTTAGCCTTAGGATTGTGAGTGGTTTCATTTTCTTTGTTTTTTCTTTATAATTGTTTTTTTTTTTTTTTTTTTTTGGGCCTGGTAAAAGCATGGCAAAAATAATGATTGATACTACAAATACATGTATGATGTATGAGTGTAATGTATTTTGTGAGTGTAACAAAACGATTTGTACGCTTCGAACTGACTAGAAATTCGAAATAGTCTTAACATAAGTATAATAGATTTGTGAGATAAACAAAATAATTAATTTAAATAATTGTTTATAAAATATATTTCTAAACATAATAATAATAATAAAAAAGTCTTTGTATTGGAATCGATACACACGATAATTGCGTAAATTTGTTTTATGCTTTCTATTTGTATGTGTATGCGTGTGTGTGTGTGTCGGTGTGTGTATGTGTGTGTGTGTGTGTATGTTTGTTAAATTTGCTAAGTTGTTACAATCATTGTTGATTGATTAATCATTGGTCATCTTGAACGATTGAATGAATGGTGTGCCAATGCAACTGTTTTTGCCTAACCATCAATCAAGCATCAATCATTGTGAAATTGATACGATTGATCAATCATAGCTTCTTATATCGAACAACATAATGATAGATGTTTTCAATTCATTTCGATTCGAACGTTATACATATATACAAATACAGCTATTTGTGGCTACCAACAATCAGCCAGTCAGTCAGTCAGTCAGTCAACCTGCAGTTGATTCGGCGTTCTTTATTAAATGATTTAAGTCTACGCATATAAAGTATGGAGGGAGAGAACAAGCGTTTAGCTCGTATTAAGCTCTAGGCACACACATATGCCAAATGATTGACGTCCTCTACGAATGATTGATTTAATATGGCACTAGCATATAGCACTGGGAAGGGTATAGGTAGACACGGCAAGCATTACTAACTGTCTGCGTGTGTGTATATTTCTTTGCGTGTGTGTCTGTGTGTGTGTGTGTGTGTGTCTGTCAAAGAAATGCCCAAGTCTATGCAGAGTTTGAGATACGACAATTCAAAACATATAGGATAGATCAAAACTAGTTTACATGCTATAATCAAAATGATGACGATTGATAAGTATTTCTTCAAATATATGAATATTTTTATACAACTCTGTAGTCCTTTTTTTTGCTCAATCATTGTGGGAGAGAGATAAAAATGTAGTGTGAGTGAGAGAAGGCAACATAAATATTACATGTATATATCGTCAGGTTTATTATATACACTATGTGCAATTTGTAGTCGGCAGTTCCAATTCTACAGATCTTTAGATCTGCATATTGATTCTATCTTTCTAGTAGTGATTTTTTCTGTCTATTGATCTGATCTCGGTTCTTTTATATATGCTTTTCCAATAATTCGGTTCTATTGATTTTATTCAGAATCGATATTTGTTTAATTCAATTTTTTAAAAAGCTGCGAATCTTTCTTTAAAAAAAGCTTACACCGTTTTTTTTCTATCATAACAAACATGTTACTTGTTCTTAATAAGAATCGTTCCAAAGAACATTTATCTTTAGATCTTTCTTGTGTTCTTCTTATTGCAAATAATTTAATAAAATCTCAAACTGATTCTTTCTTCAGATTTTATAGTCTTATAAATCAATATATATAATCTGTATCTATTCCTTTAGATAAGATCCTTTATATAGATATTCTAACAGGATACTGTAAAATCACAACTGCCAAAAAAGCTGCTGGGACGACAGAGTTGTATAAAAACAAATATATAAATATATAGAATTAAAATAATAGAAAATAGTTAATGATATAAGTGTGTTTTTGTTCTTATTTGATGATGTTGTTGTGTATACAAAAAACGTCAATTGCTTTACATAAATGGTTTTTGCTTTGCGCTTATTTAGTTTTTAGTTTTTTTCAATGATTTTTTTGGTTTTAGTTTTTCATTTGTTTTTGTTTTTTTTCTTTTGTTGGACGGAACAATTTACAACATATGATTATGAAATAATGCTTTAAACTGATGTAATGATGTAACACAAAGTAATACTTGAATTCGATTGAAACTAAAAACAAAAAAGAAAACAACAAACATAATGGATATATATATATCAATATATATATATATCCAAATTAAAATATGATGATTTTATGTGCGATAAAAACAAAAATAAAAAACTTTTGCTAATGGAATGAATTAGCTCGGGTTGCTATAAGACAGTTATCTAGTTACTATATCAAAAATATAAGTTAAAAACAAAAAATAATATAACTTTAGCTTTGTCATACAGTTATACACACACATATATATGTATATATAAATATATATATAAGGATATGCGTATGTATGCTATGGGTTTGTATATAGAGCGCAAGTGAGTTACACATATATATTTAACCTATACACACATATGTATATATATATACATGCATTGGTGTATATATAGTTGCATATATATATATATATATATATATATATATATATATATATATGTATATATATATATAGCGAAATTGTGGCATGTATATTTTTGCATCAGCTTTCGAAACTTTTTGTAATTTGCACTTGATTTTTGTTATGTAATTTTCTTTTTTTTTGTGTAATAATTGATTTATGTTTTTTCGTTATTCGATTTTTCCTTTCATTGTTAAAATTTTGTTCAATGATAATCATAGTAGAATCAATTATAATAATAATAATAATAATAAATATGCATGTAATCTATAAATAGTTTAATATTATTTATAAAGCTTAAACGCTCGATAATATCATATAATATTTGGTTACACATTTCCCATACTTTATTTGTTCTTTATCTTCTTCTTCGTCTTTATGCAAATCGTTCAAATAAAGCTCATAAGCGTCTATATACTTTTCTGTTCTGTTATTTTCTCTGTTCATTTAAATTTCTTTTTCGTTTTTTTTTTTTTTGATTATATTAATAATATTATATAATTGTTTGTTATGATTGCGTCAACTTATACAGTTATAAAGCGATCGATATTTGTATTATCATAGCAATATCATTCATATATCTTTAAGAAATTTCTCATCTTGCCCTTTGGAGATAGTTACACATACAGTTATGGGGATTAGATGTAGAACTTAGACGTAGCACAAGTGGGTGGATACTCTATATACACATATGTATATGTATATATAGCATAGTTTATATACTATTTTTTTTTACAAAGAAACACGAGAGTTACAATAACAAATACAAATGCAAAAATTCAGCACGAATGTTTTTTTGTGGATTTTTTCTTTTTCCATTTTTTGTCATAGTTCTAATAAGAGATAGAGATATGCATATGAGGCCGAAATCTCGTACAAAATATGTTATTGTTTATTTTTGTTTTTAACTATACACATACATGCGCAGACACATACATACACACATTCGCACACATTATTTTTGGTTAAATAAGTTAGATATTTTTATAGGTTTTTTTAATTGGGTCATTTGCAAGAAGCGTTTAAGCAATAATTGTTGAAGCAATTGGAACAAGCTATGCTTTCAGATGCTTTCAAGTAAGCTTTCAGCAGCTTTCAAATGCGCTTTTAGCCGATTTCTCTTTAACACTAGATGTGTGTAATGTGGGGAGAGAGATTAATATGAAGAGGGGAGACAGAGTTCATCCACTTGTGCTAGGTGTGCGTTATGGGGGGAGGAAAACATTTGTTAATGTACGATATTATTATCGATATTATAACTATGTTTATATATATTTATATATATATATATTTGTATATATATATATGCTTTATGTATGATCTTAGTCTAGGCAATAAATACCTTTGTTGTTGTTATACGTGTTGTTAAATTTGCTTTGTTTTCTTCTATTTTTTTTTGACTTGATTTCAGCGTCGAGTATTATTCCTTAAGTTTTGGATTGCTAGAATTGCGTTTAATTTGTTGTGTGTTGAGAGTGTTTGTGTGTGTGTCTTTGTGTGTTACTTGTGTGTTTGTGTGTATTAGTTACCCATTGGTTGCATTTGCATTTGGCGTCGCTGCAACACCTGCAACTGCAACCTCAACGAGCTGATCAAGCATTTGCATCTGCTTGCGAGTTGGCGTTGTCATGGGCGTTACGACATTCTGATATCGTTGATGAAATGTTGACAGTATCTCGCGAATTTTAGCAATTATCTCTTGTACTCAGGCATTTGATTCCTTGAAACGAAAAAGAAGAAGCAAAGTTAGTAGCCATTTCATTCAACACCATTTTAAATTTCTAAATTAATTTACACTTCACCGTAAGACGTTACGTCAGTGAAGACGTTACACGAAATTTCTACTAATTTAAAATCTGATTCGAAACTTTCCAAAATGGTGAAAAGAAAGTATTATAGGAAAAAGCATTTCTATAACATTTGATTGCTTTTTAAATATGATGACATCGCAAAATTCTTCTTTTTACAGCGTCTTGCAAACGATTCGCACCTTTAGGTTATCGAAATAGTGCATGATTTGCTCGTAGTCCATGTCGAGATCATCGAGCCCGAGACGCTCGCCGGGTGCCAACGAATCATCGACGGTGGCCGAGAACATGGGATTGCCAACAACTGTAGCGCGCTTGACACGCGATGATTTTGTTGTTGGCTCGCTGCTGATGGCCGTGCCGGTCGGTGTCGGCAGCCGTACAATCTCATCAGTGGCATTCGAATTGGCCGCATCGGCAACGCTGCTCAATATGCTATGGTTGTGATTTTCTGTGTGTGGTTTCAAGAAATTTTAAATTAGTATTAAATCGCAATTCGAAATGTGTCAGTTTGATTACCTTTTATTTGTGTTATAGCTGGCGAAGCTGGTGCAACAATTGTTGTTGCTGCTGCCGCTGTGGAGGATGCAGCAGCAATTGTTGTTGCTGTTGTTGCTGCTGCGGCGGCTGCAGCTGCAGCTGCTGCTTTGGTAACTCTCTTTGGTGTCAGCGAATCGAATTGAAATGCATTCTTCTGATGCGGATTTGTATATTCTACCAACTTTTCAGCATTGTGCAACTCCTCGTGCTGTTGGTGTTGTTGTTGTTGCTGCTGCTGCTGTAGTTGTTGCTGCTTGATTTTCATGTGTGCCGATCTCAACGCCGGCTCTTGCGTAAAGTTGTGGCTATGGCTGTGACTCCGCTGATGCTGCTGACGTTCCGGCTGTTGATGCAACATCTGTGGTTGCGGTTGTTGCTGCTGCTGCTGTTGCTGCGGTTGCTGCTGTTTTTGTTGTGGCGGCTGCTGCGTTGCGTTGTTGTTCTCACTGTGCAAATGTTCGCGCTTGAAGTGCTGACTGTGTCGCTTGTTAACCACATCCTTATCCTGCGAAGGAGAAAGAGTTTGTTAAAGAAGTTGATCGATACTAATAATAATACTTAATTTATTTTGTTTTTATTTGTGACGTTCAAGTACTTTATATTATTTTGGTTTAATTAATTTGATTTTATTCTATATATTTTTTATCGATATTTTATTTTGATTGTATTATTTTATGAATTTATTTTGTTGTTCATTACCTTGACTGGCGCTGTCTGTGGCAGCTGTGGTGGCAACATGGCGCGTGTGCCGACATTGCGATGCGGTGGCACCGGCGGCTTATACTCCAGAGCCGCATCCTTGCGATCGTTGGCCATGTAGCTAGAATAGCAAAGGGATCAGCTTGCAGAGATGCTAGAGCGTTATTTAGAATGCGATTCACTTACTGCTCGGCATGCAGCTTGTTCAGATTGGAGGCTGGCACAATGTGTGTCTGCAACTTGGGTTGTGCTTGGTCAAACGAGCTGACTCGTCGTCCATTGTCGTAGGTTATGATGGGATTGCTGGTGATGCGCATGCGGGAGTCTGTCAAAAGGAGAGACGGAAATTTTACTGAAAGTTTCAACATTTAGGGAATTGTTAACTGTTTACCACGCGCATTGATGTGATGTTGTGTGTGCTGCTGCTGCTGCTGTGGCTGTTGTTGTTGCTGCTGCTGTTGTTGTTGTTGTTGTGGCACATTCACATCGGCAACTGCCACCGACTGTCGATCGATGGTGGATCTTCCCAGCCAAACCCAATCGTGGGCATTCGTTGTCGACTCCTTTAAGCGCACATCACGAAAACCGCCGCCACCTGCAGCTCCATTGCCATTTCCCTTTCCACTGCCCGTCAACGGATCCAGCCCAGATTCAATCATTGCGGGTCGAAATTTGGAGGCATAAACCACGCACGAGATGACAAAGACAATGATTGCAAAACAGAAGGCGGTGAGGAGCACATACATGCCCAGTTCCATGGACGACATATTGCCCCCAGCAAAGCCGCCTCTGTTGCCATAATGCGACTTGTGAACCGCCTGAATGCTCGCCCGATGTTGTCTGGCCTGCACGGTGGGCTCATACTGTTGACTCGAGTCACGCAACGGAATGCCAACTATAAAGACGACAGAGAAAGACAATGCATATGCAAATTAATACAAATTCTTATTGTTAATCTAAAAAAATAGAAAAATAGGTTTAAATCGAACCCCGTTCGAGTTTTTGGAGTACTCAGTATATAAACCGATGCGAGAACCAAACCAAAATCATGTCCTATGGTTTCCTTTACGTCAACTCTTATTTATTCTAAGTATTGCTCACCTATGATGTCCGCTAGATCTCCAGTATTGCGATAGTTTTTACGCTCGCGTCCCACGGTGCCATCGTTTTGTATAGACTCCTGTTTGCTCACAATGTCCACATTGTTAAAGTCCACCTCAATGGAGGCCAAGGCGCTCGCCAGCGCCGCCGCATTCGGTTTGTTTTGCTTGGAGCTGGATGAGGAGCTGGAGCCGGCGCCAGAGCCGCGTCGCAGACGACACTCATCGGAGAGATGGAGCGTAACACGCAACAGATTGCCATTGCCCTCGCCCACGGCAATGACACGCGGATGATGCGAGGCGAGCATTGGAGCAAAGGCAACGACTTCAGTGTCCAGGCTCTCCACCAGCAGAAAATAATCCTCGACGGCAATATCGCTGTGGAAGAAATGGGAAACAATTGGAAATTTGTTGGGAGTTTATGTGATTGAATCCTTACCGCAATGGCGTCTTGGAGCCGTCGGAGAACTCCAGATCGATGTCGAGCAGTCCCTCCTGATATTGTGCCGTCAGTTTGTGCGTCACCGAAGTCTCTGCCAGATAACCGTTCTCAATGGCATTCTCCGGCGTAATGGTCAACTGCAGACCGGATATAACCCTCACAATAAGCTTCGAGAGATTCACCTTGTCGCTTCCCACGCGAATCTCCTTGGTGCCAATAACTCGACCCGTTATGGGTGACAACACCTGGACATCGGTGCGTCCCATTGATTTGCCCTGCAGAATGCGTCCCTTGAGCGAGGCAATCTTTGGGTCTGCCACACGCAACAGAGGCTGCACCAAATCCGTGACACGCAAGCCCGTGCGACGCGATATAAAGTAACTGATGCGTCCAGAATTCTACAAAACAAGTGCACAAATTATTGATTAGCTTGACTGGATGTGATCTGAAATCAGTGTCAAGAAGTTACCTGGTCGACGGCCAAGAATTTGGCGTAGACTTCGACGGGACTCTGTTGGTAGCGTGCTCGGCAGATGCTCTTGTCGGAGCCCACGTTGTTGTAGTAGCTCGTGCCATGTTGACTCCACACATACGAACGCTTCTTGCGACGTCGCGATTGCTTGTTGTGTCTGGAATGTGGAAGGGAGGGAGTCGCTAATCAATATTTGTTCCCACTCGGATATCGTCTCCACTTGTTACTTACAGATAATGATTGTCATCGGTCACTTTCCAGCCCTTGATCTGGGACAGTCGGAAATCGGATATGTAAACTTCGAGCGGAAATTCGGGCATCCAGACAATGAACTTGGCCACGCCCACATAGGTACCGTACTTGACAATAACCGATGCATTCGAGGATCCGCGCTGCTCAGAGCCGTCGACATAAACAGAGCTGCATGAGGAGGAAACCTGCAAGGATTGAGATTGTAATAATGGAGCAGTTTAAGACTAAGATTAAGAATATCGCACCTTGATGACGCTCTCGTCCTCGGCATGGCAGGAACTCTGTAGCGTCACATCAGCCACTTTGCCAGCCTGCGAGACAATGAAGACCTTCATGGCCTGGGCCACCTGTCGTCCAGTTAAAACCGCCGTGTTCATCACTTCCCAGATCTTGGCCATGGGCAACACCGCCTGTATGTCATCCTTGTTGATCTCCAGCTTGGCAATCAGACGCTTTTTCGTATCATCCGGTGCAATTAGCTCCGATGAGTCCTTATCCTTGGGCGTGTCATACACATGGGTCACGGACCAAACGATCTTGCCACCATCGAGTATATCATTGGTATCGTCGGCGACCTCGAGGAGCCAGGAGAAGACCTCGTACACCTCGTTGTTGCTGCTGCTGCTGCTGTAGTTGGATGATTGGCGACTCTCCATGCTGGACGTGCTGGCGGATGAGTCGGATTCCTTGCGGAACGCAGTCACTCTGGCCGTTGTATGCTTGGGATTCTCCTTTTCAATGCTAATGCTCCACTGATCACTGGACGCACTTGCTCCCATTATCCTCAATCCGGCCTTGACACGCGCACGTACCGTAAAGGCGGCCACACGCTGCTCCTGATCCGCATACTGATGCAGAAAGACGGGCACATGCAATTTGGACATGGGATACAATGGATGTTGCGGCAGGAGGAACGTTACGGAATCGTCAGCGCGCAGTTCCTTGAATGGCGTCTTGGCTGCCAGCAGAGGAACCTGTGCGAATGTCGTCAACGGCTGAATCTGCACCTTGGGCTCACATTGCTCGGGATTTCGTAGAGGTGGCTCAAACACGCTATACGAGACCTGGGCATAACGTTGTGGCACCTTTGGTGGCAACACCGCCTGTCCAGTGCCGCCAACGTTGTTGTGCCTTGGCGCCGGCAACGCTGGCCACCAACCAAGTGGGATGACAACCTCGGCAACACAAACTCCATCCTCGCCCTCGGGCATGCAGCGTCCCTTGAGCGGCTGTTCGTTGGCCATGGCCACGTGGAGAAGGACACACACCTTCTGGCGTTGCAGGTGGCCACCAGGATCGGCGCCGGCATGGAAGAGCACACGCAAAACGGGCGAATCCTGGGAGACAGTGCCACGGACCAAATGCGCCGAGATGTCCAGATGCATATTGGGTTGCTGCAGCTCCAACAACGTTGCCGTCGAGTTCTGCAAGGATAACGAATAACATAAGATATAAACACATAAACAAGTTAAAGATTGAGATGGCCACATTACATTGACATAATCTCCGGCTTGATTGGCGTCCATGGTGTCCGGAACAATGTAGCGAGCGGGCACAGTTTGCTTGGTCGAGAATGGACCATAACTGGCCCTTATGGAGACGGGCTGTGTCGTCTCGACGACGGTGAATCGATCCAGCGATAATACGGAATCATACGAGGAACGTGTCTTGATCGGCGGCAGCGATGACGATGTCTGCACGTTGGCGATCTCAGGTGTTACAGGTGGTTGGCGTGCGTGCTTCAGGAAGAAGCCGCTGTCCGGTGCCTCGAAATGCACCTCGACCGATGAAATGTGCTCTGTGCAAACGGGGAATATTCATTTTTAATCTGACATCAATCGTGATCAAACACACCCAAGTGGGTTGACTGGGGGGTGGGTGGATCAGGTGTGTAGGAAGAGGAGGGGAAGACGGGTAGGGAAAGGGAGGAGGGCGAGTGGAGTACACTTTACTTACGTGCGATTGCCAGCAGCATCAGTGGAATTATTACGCAGCACTTCATGTTGCAAGTTTTGTTAGACTAAACTGCACTGCTTGCCCAACTGTTTGCCTGCCTGATTGATTGATTGATTGACTGTTTGCTGTGCGTATTTTTGCAGTTACTTCAACTGCTTCGAATTCTTCTTCTCCTGCTTCTCCTTAACGTTGTTGTTGTTGTTTTTGTGTTTTTCGCACTACACACTTTGCAATTTTTCCTGCCTTTTATTTCAATTCACAAAATTATTTTACGATTAAAAGTTTTTGCACCGTTTCTACCGTTACAAATGCACATTTAACTGCTTCAGCGCCGTTGCGTGTGTTGTGTTTGTTGTTGGCAGCAGAGCATAAAAGCCAAAAAATGCAAGTTCCATATGCACAAAATTGATATAGATGTATATATTTATTTTTTTGTTGCTGCACCTGCACACAAAGTTCAAGCAGTTGTTGTTGTTGTTTCTTTTTGCTGCTGCTTCATCAGTTGCAAAAATCTACAGCACATCCTTTATTGATTCTTTCAGTGTGCTGCACACACACACACACTTATATACTCATACTGAGGCAAATACGCATGCACATACTAACACACACACAAACATGTACCATTTGGATATGCTGGTGCTGCCTTGGTCGCCTTCGCCTACATATACACACACATTTCACATTTCATTCATTTAGGCCGTAGTATAGACACATCTTCCCGAGTCTCTTTTTCTTCTCTTTGGCTTTTGGTACGGTCAAAACGTTACAAATGCAGATGCGCTAGGTAACGTTTATGTTATTTTATTGTGTAAGCACTATCTGAAATGGTTGTGGCCACTTCTTAAGCACTAATTAATTAATCCTTTAATACATAGTTATTCGTTTAACTTCGAAATTTTTACGCAAATATCGAACATTTCCAAACTAGAGGTGGAGAAACATCGAGTGAAACACCGATGTCATCGATGTTTGCAAAACATCGAAGCCATCGATGTTTGGTAGGCCCCGAATGTTTATAAAAAATAAATTTAAAAGAAAACAATCCCGACTTACGTGCAAACGGCTGCATTCAATACACACTCAATACGCTCAACGAAAAAAAAAACTAAAACTATTCAATACCATATTTGACAACAAAATAAGGTGGCAGCCTTGACACGTAAAATTGATAATTTGTGGTCGTGCCTCGATGTTTTTTATAACATCGGAAACATCGAATGTTTCTCCTCCCCCCTAACCAACATCTCATAAAACATTTTCGAAAGCTCTATCAGAATTAGTTCGAAAAGTGTGGCAGAAAGAGAGTCACCGATTATTTTGAAACGTGTGGCAGCCTTGGATCAAAGAACAGAGACGATAGCCAGCTTCAGGTCTTTTTTAAAACGGAACCCTTCTTTAAAATTTTGGGTATTTAACTATAATCTTAACGCATAATTAAACAAAATGTTATAAATTAATTTTCTTATTTATTTAACCAGTTGACAGATTGATTCAATCGGGCGATAGACTAGTATATTTTATGGGATTCGATAAGCAAACTTTTGAATGCATTACAGTTTATCGATTACCATGCCGAAAAATTGATTTGTTGTTGCTGACGACACATAGATGCCGCTACTGGTACCGCAGCACACTAGGCGCGAAATTTAAATATTTCTATTTTTAATGTGGATCAGCTATTTTTTGCTGCATTAAAATAATAATAATAACTATGAGTATTTTCCTTACAAGTCTGAAAACTTGCCTCAAATGCAGCAAGTCACAGCTTGAGAGATTCGCAACAGTTGATTTGATTGCAAGACAGCAATGTTATCAAATAAATAAAAGTAAAACGTGCAATGCATATTTAAATTGGATTACTTTTTTTGCGAGTGCAAAATATGCAATTCATATAACTGTTAATTCGCCTGCAAATGAGAGTACTCTGAAAATATACATATGCACTTTGAAAATGGTCGCCATCTTGTCGCCGCTGCAGCTGCATTATGTGGGTGGGCGGGCAGCGAGATAGACAGGGCAGTATCCAGTAGTCGTGAGTGTGACTGAGCTAGCATGCTGCAGCATCCCATTGCGTGTGCGTGTGTGTGTGTGTGTCATTGCATTCTGATTGGGTGCAACATCATTGATTTCTTGCAACGAAACTTGTTATGGGTCCCAACATACATACATACGTACAAACAAAATGAGAGAAAATATACATGCGTGTGAGTGTCTGGGTCGTAATTTAGATGTAAAGGTGGTGAAGTGGGGAGGGGAGGGGGCACGTTAGTTGCAATTGTTGTTGCTAGGCAGAAAAGAAGCAAGCATTTACCGTTGCTAGCACATACCACAGTAAACAACAACACAAATAAATCATGCATATCATTAAACGAAACTTTGGCAAATTTTCAACTTATTGATTTGTCAATACATACATATGTACATACTTACAGTTGTATTGTAAATATGCGTATGTACATATGTATGTGTGTAAAACTTGTATGCATGAATTAATTAAAAATTCCGTTGGTGCCCGCTACGCGAAAGTGGTCAGCAGCAACAACAACAACAACAACAACAACAACAGCAAAAATAATAATAACCAATTCAAGTCTTTGTTGTTTTGCATACATCCCAAAACATTAATGAAAGTTCTTGTGAATTATGTTTGTTTTTTTTTTGTCTTCATTTCCTCTTTGGCACCACTTTTACTGCAGTGTTTGTCCTCCATTTACCAACACTGCGTCTCTGATCGGTGCCAATCGATAAGCAAACACACAAAAAAAGTGCGTGCAAAGCAAATGAGCAGAGTGGAAAAGTATTTGTATGTATGTGTGTGATTTATTGTGTTTAATTAATTGTTCAAGTGCCTTGGCTGCTGCTGTCGGTGCTCGTTCTGCGTTCTGTGTGCAGCATAGTTAACATAAGTAAACGCTTGGAATTATCACAATTCACACAAGCAGTGCAAGTGCAACATGTGTGCGCGCGCGCGTTCACTAATGCAATTCCAAGCAGTGCACGTGTGTGTGTGTGTGTGTTTTTAGGTATATACTATAGCTGACCCTTTCCCCCTGCTGTCTATACCGCCCCCGTTGTTGCTACTTACATTCACATTACTAAAGATACGATCGAGAAAAGTAGTGAGGTTGCTGCTGTTGTTGTTGTTGTAGTTGTAGTTGTTGCTGCTGCTGCTGCTGCTGCTGCTGTTTGTTGCATGTCTGCACGCGCAACGCACTTGACTTGGAGTTGGACCTCTTGAATGACGAGCAGAGCGACACCTTCTCCATACCAAATCAACTGGATGGACGCCAATAGAAGCTGCTGTTGCTGTTGTTGTGGTCTCTTAAAGATGTTTGTAATTTAATGGCCTCCTTTTGTTGTTGTTGCTGTTGTTGTTGTTGTTGTTGTTATGGCTGCCACTGTGCACAATTATTATTCAAGTGTTGCGCAGCCGCCGCAACATTTCTCTCTGTCAATTGATCTTTTTGTTAAGTTTTCTTGATAAAAATGGGCCTCTATAAACCCCCCGCCCCCTTCCCCTGCCCTTGCCCCTCCTCCTCTTCCCATTGATCTTGTTGCCAACAAGCTAGCTCGTTGAGGTGAAGGAGAAGAAGGAAACGGTGGAATTAAAGTTGGGCCCATCCACTGGAGGCTTCTCCGCTCTGGAGACGCTTTGGGCTGACTGAACAAATTTATGATGTTTCATTAGCATGCAAAATGAGTGGACAGCCAAATGGCCACGACAAACGAGCGATGTTGTTGATGATGGCTAAATCGAAGTTAGCCAAGGCAATGGAAATGCGAATGGGAATGGGAATGGGAATGGGTTACCCAAAAAGGGCTGGAAGGGGCAAGTGCTTAGGACCAACAACATCTTGGGCTGGGTCTCAATCCCAATCTCAGTCTCTGTTTCTGCTGGTCTGAGGTCAAATTTAGCGGCATTTGCCCTGATTTATGTTTCTATTTTAAGCTTGACTTTTTTCTCTTTGCTTAATCTTTACATATTCATCATGTGTGTGTGTGTGTGTGTGTGTCTATTTATTGTTGATCAGCCAATAAATTTGTGGCTTGTGTCGCTTTTACGACAGCTCGTAGAAATCTTTTAATATCGATATTTATTTGCTGTCATAGGTCAAATTCGCTTTCCTTCTTCTACAATAATTATACCCTGTAGGCAGTCAACTTTGCCGAAGGGGGTATATTCACATTTTTGGTTGGTGTGTAAAGCATAGAAGCAACCTCATTGGCATTTATAATTGCGTCTGTTTAAGTAATTAATTAATGTTTTTTAAGTAAATTGAAAATGTTAAACAAACTATAATTTTAACAATTAACTGACTATACATACTTTAAATTTATGACCGTAAGGCTCAACAAAAATAAGCTTAAAGTTTTTTTTTGATAGGTAGGTAAACTTAACTCTGTAATCTCAGCGATTCCAAGAGTTGAAGTCATAAATTGAAGTAAACCTTTGTCTAATGCTGTCTTTTATTTTATAACAAATTTTTGTTAACAGAATTTTTGCTGTATATATTCTCTATTATGATTTGATTGCTTGTGTTTTTTATTTTTGTATACCTTTCGGGTTCCAATCACATGAAAATACATGGAAAATACTATTCCATTCTTCATGAAATCTTTTTAATAAATACAGAATTTATAAAGTTTCTTTGCCTTACAGGGTATCTGCTCGTCAAGCAGCCCCGCTTGTCGCATTCCTAATGGTTTTTCTCAAGAAATGCTGCAGGGTCGAAATAATAAACAATTTCTAGCACTTGGGGCGCCCAATGTGGGGCGCCTAACGAAAAGGAGAATATTTGAATTGGGTTAACCTTTATTGGATAAGCTATAAAAATTGTTAACACTGTTTTTTATACTTATTTGAAACTGCTTGTGGAATATAACAATGGATTCTTAACACAGTTGTGTAGCTGAATAATCCATGATATGGGCGCCCAACGTGGGGGCTGCGAAAAACAATTACTTTAATTGGTAGTTTTCCTTTCTTAGATTTGTAATGTATAATTTAAAGACCTTATATGGGCGCCCAACGTGGATCAGCTCTCAGTTATTGGGTAACATAAGAAGGACATAACTATGAACAGTTGTTCAAATGGGCGCCCAACGTAGGGCGCTAGTCATCTACCGATTCCAGCCTAAACAAACAAACATATGTAGAAAACTTTCGATGGATGGTTTAATGTATTTTCCAGTCATTCAGCGGCTTTGTGATTTTGCCCATAGATTGGCGAATATGACAGAGAGACAGAAGCAGAGAGAGGGAGAGAGAGAGAGAGAGAGAGAGAGAGGGAGAGGGAGAGAGGGACAGAGAAGAGACGGAATTTGAGTCAGGTCGATTGGTTTCCCCTTTGACCAAAAACTTTCTTCCGCTTTATTTGGCGAGCTGCTGGATTTCTGGGGGTTATTAATTGACCATTGACCCCGGCTGAACCGAGCGAGCGAGCGAGCGAGCGAGCGATTCATTCGATCGACGGCTCAAAAAGTCTGAAAGTTTGCCGAAAACGAGTTCTTACAAAGAAATTATGAATATTTATCTCGGTGAATTCTATAGACCATAGAAGTGCTGGTCGATCCATCGATGGCTGATGAATAATTCAGTTCGCAGCAGAGTTTTTTTTTTTTACTTTTTTTTGGCAATTAACTGTGGGTCAATAGGTCCGCAGCGAGCTAATATAAGTGGCAGCCACAGCCGCTGGGAGTTCAGTTTAAGTTTCGAGATGGGGAAACGTTACCTCTTGACGCTTTTCGCAGTCGCCGTCTGTTTGTTGGCCCTGGCCAAAGGAGAGACCAAGATTGAGGTGGACGACAATGGAGACGAGTACGAGCTGAAGCGTTTCTATATCCAGGGCAGGCAGTTGAATGGCAGTGGCAGCAAATCGCAATGCGTGGTAACCAGACGTAAACGGGCCAGTCGCTCCATGGCGCTTCCTGGTGCCGGTCACGGAGTCACCGTCAGTTCGCAGCAATTGAATGTGGGCTTAAATGCTCTATCAGCTGCTGCGGAGCATCGTGAGTCGGTTGTTATGGATCTGGATCAGGATCCAAGTGGCAAGCGTCGCTATGTGGCCTTGACAGCGTTGCAGCTGGAGGGCGATGATGATGAGGATGATCAGGACGATAACGATGACGATGACGATGACGATGATCAGGAGGAGGAAGAGGCGAATGAGGAGCATGACATGGACATGGCTGAGCCAGAGAGGGTGCAAAAGTTGGAGCAGCAGAAACAGTTGCAGGGTCAAACGAGTCTTGTGGCTGCCACATTCGCGTTGCCAGCGAGCTTGCCACATGGCGTCAGCGTCGTGGCCAATGCGGCGACGCATGCCAACGTTGTGGGAGATGCTGGCATTGTGGTTGTGGAGTCGGAGCAGCCGCCCAAGGTGAATCCCAGCACACATGCCGTCTTCGAGCTGAAGCCGCTGCATCCACAGCAACAGCAACAGCAACAGCAACAGCAACAACAACATCAACAACCACAGTTGGACTTCCAGTTTTGGCCACAGAATTACGAGGAAGACGATGATGATGATGAGGATGAGGATGAGGAGTTCATTTATTATGGCGGTGATCGCTACCAGCAAGTTGGCTTCTTCGATGAGCACGAACAGTTCATCACGGAGGACAGTCCCCTGAGCACAACGGCCATTTGGAGCACCGACAATAGCGATATACATCCCGTGATCAATGAGCCCAATCAGCCCACAGATGTGGACAAGAAGAAGAAGAAGAAGATGAAGCGCAGGAGGCCAGCGCAGGAGCCGGCCAAGCGGAAGAACAAGAGGAAGCAACAGCGTCCGGACATGGAAATGGAGCCACTCAAGGATCAGCAGGTGAAGAGGAAGCAGCAGAGCAGCTCCGGCAGCGCCGTGACGGACAAGAGAAGGAAACCAAGCGCCAGTTCCAGTTCCAGTTCCTCCTCCTCCGTTGGCTCCTCCGTCTCCGCCTCCGCCTCCGCCTCCACATCCAACAAGCGCAAGCGTCCCGCCAGCCAAGGCGTCAGCAACAAGCGCAAACCGAATCCCGTCAAGCGTCAGAAGCAGAAGAAGACCAAGCGCAAGTCCAAGCCAAGTCAAGGCGTCTCCAACGGCAACGGCAACGGCAACAGCGACAAGCGTCGTCGTCCAACGGGCAATGGCAGCAGCTCCCTGTCCCGTCCCATTGGCGGCTACAACCGACGTCGACCAGGTCAGTCCGCATCCCAGTCACAGTCACAGTCACAGTCACAGTCACAGTCACAGTCACAGTCCCAGAAGCGTCGCCGCCAGCAGCAGAAGGAGAAGCGTCGCCGCCAGGAGCTGCAGCGTCGTCGTCGTCGCCGCAACAGGAATCGCTTGAATAACATCAATCGTCGTCAGTATTTTGGCGATGAGCCCATCATCAACTGCATCTACATCAACAAGGATCCCCCCGTCACGACCACGACCACGACAGCGCGTCCCTTCTGGAATATCCTGGGCCGTGATGCCACCGGGCAACAGGACACAGCTGCTCCACCTGTCGAGGAGTCCCAAGTGCGACGCAGCGCCGACTTTGGACATCGCAAGCGCACGAATCTCCGCTTTGTGGCCTAAAAACCGAATTCAGCTAAAGTGACAACTTTCTCGATTCCCAATTATTTATTTATATATTTTACATCTTTTTTTTGTCTAGCTCTTTAATTTATTTATTTATAATCTTTTCGCATTTTATGATGATTCACCTTTTTTTTTGTGCGAATAAATTTTATTTATGAAGTTTTTTTAAATTTATAATTATTAAAATATTATAAGCATTTCAATTAGTTGTTCTTAAATATTTTACAAAAGTAGAAAGGGGTAAAGATTGGTGTTCAAAAATATTGCAAAAGCTCCAAGGCACTTTTCGAATCATTTATTTATTGAGATAGTAGTTGGGATCAAAAATGAGATAAATTTGGAAAAATAAATGATTAAATATATTTTTTATTATGCGGACTAATTTGGCATCATCAAACAAACATCCGCACAAACTTTCGAAAAGCGTTTTTCTTTCTTCTTGACGAAGCTTATTTTTATTGTCTACCGCTCAATTCAATTTTTGTGAAGGGAGAAAGGGGAAGAGAGGGCGAGGGCGAGGGCGAGGGCGAGGGAGGGAGTTGAGGGCAGTATTGATTAGTTTTGACTGAAACTCATCTAAAATGTGCAACGCCTCCCGTGTCCAGTTGCCGCTTCCTTTGGTCCTCCCCCTGCCACGCGCAGGTGTGTAACTTGAATCTCCCAATCCGTAGCGCTGCCTTGTGACGTGTCCACCCTGGGGACGATGACGGGGCGCAGGATATATGCATGAGTGCGCACAATGAGCGAGAAAGGGCGACAGAGACAGAGTAACAGAGTGACAGAGTGACAGAGTGACAGAGAGACGGATAGACAGAGACAGTCTGTTATTTCTTACGGTTTCCGACGCTAGATGGCGCTAGCTATTGAATAGCAAATGTCATCGGAACAATGGACATTCGTTGCCCGACGCTGCGGCATTTCCGTTTCCCCTCCCCTGCCCAGACCACCCTTCGCCCCTCCCCCAGTTGGGTGGCCTCTCGTTGTACACACATGTCAGCAGCACAGTGTCTGACAAAAGTATGCGTATTTGCCTGTTCCCAATTGCAATATCGCTATGCTTTCTGAAAATCGCTGGATATGAATTTACACTTAGTTTTTGAAATTATTTAATTTTACAATAATATGTTAATAAAAAATGTGACAGTTTATAAAAAAATTTATAAAATTATATAAAGTTTTTCGCACCCAAAATTACACATTTTAAAAAATGTTAATGTTATTTAAAACCTATAAAGGCATTAATCTAATATTAAAAACATATTTAAAATGTTAATGTATCCTGTAGCCATTCTAGTAAAAACATTTAAAGGCATTAATTTAATATTGAAATTCATACTGAAGCGTAACTTTTATTAGCCAAATATTTACAGATTCAAAAGGGGAAAAAGTGAAAGTTATTTTAAATTCCAAGTTTGCCTCAATTTGATCTTACTTTCAAATTGCCCACTTTAGCGACATTTGACTATGAATGGGATTTTGAGAACAGCTTCAGAATGTGGAAGAGCACTTTTTGTTTTAACTGTGTGAGTGTATCTGTGAGTAAGTGTGCGTGTGTACACAAGTGTGTGTGTGAGTGTAGAACCAATCGATATTCGTGTCCAGCAGCAGCAGCAACAGCAGCCAGGCAGCTGTACATTTCGTGCTAGTTGCGGTTAGCAAAAGTATCTAAAAGATACATACACACAGATACACACACACACACACACACACACACACACACCCGCACAATCGTTGGGCGTTTTTTGTTCGGGCTTCTGCCCGTGGCAAAAGTTTTCGTTCATGTTTCTCTAGCTATTTGCTGTTCCTGTTTTACTAAACAAATAAAAAGCGTGAGCGCACAGCACACAAAGGGAAGGGAAGGGAAGGGAAGGGCGAGGGAGTAGGAGTAGGTTGAGGAGGAGGGGGAGAAGAGAAAAATGAGCGCCAGGGGGCGTTGCGGAGGTTAAAGCTGAACAGATAAAAGATATGAAGTGAAATGGAATGGAATTGGAATGCCATGCAATAAAATGACAGGTCCGTGTGGAGTCAAGGAATGCAAAAAAGGAACATTTTGAATAACTGAAATCCTCAAAATGCAATTGTCAACTCAATAATTTGTATTGAAATCATATTTACATTTCTGTATCTACTATTTTTGAGAATTCTACTAGCTCAAAATACCGTATAAATATTAGTTACAGATTCATTTCCTAACTAATCATTATCATAACTAGCATTGCCAAGAACTAAATACTCTTTTGAGGTTAAGTTACATTTCATGCGAATTTTAACATTTTTAAATCATGTTTTAACTAAATATTCAATTAAAACTTGATCAGTCCAAACTAATACATATGAATAATTTTGCCATTTATGTACTAATCATTAACGTAACTATTTCGAAATCATCTAAACAATTTCGAGGTTATGTTACATATTATTTGAGGTTAGCTTTGGCTTTCTCACGCTTGGGGGGGTGATTTTTGGGGTTGAGTCAGTGATATCGTGTGATGATTGTTACTTTTGCTATTGGCACGCTTTTTTATAGCGTGTGTTTTTTGTGGCTTTTGTAAATATTTACGCGACAGCGAACGCTCTTTTGCCGTATTTGCCGAGGGAGTGATACGGCTAAGGGAGGGGGAGTAAGGACTGGGGGTTGCCAGGACGAAGAGTAGAGGCGGGGGAGGGGAGAGGGTGGAGAAGAGTAAGACGTCTTAATGGGACGACTCGTAGTTTGTTGTTAGTTTATTGGATTGTTTGGCTTGGGCTTTGACTTGCTTTCGCTACTTTATGTAATTAATAGCTGAAAGAGGTCCTTGCACTCGATAGGAAAAGGAGTGGGAAAAGGCAGTGGAAAAGGCAGTAGGAAAAGGAGTAGGAAAAGAGAATGTAGGAAAAGATGTAGGAAAAAGAAGTAGGAAAAGGAGTAGGAAAAGGAGTAGGAAAAGGAGTAGGAAAAGGAGTAGGAAAAGGAGTAGGAAAAGGAGTAGGAAAAGGAGTAGGAAAAGGAGTAGGAAAAGGAGTAGGAAAAGGAGTAGGAAAAGGAGTAGGAAAAGGAGTAGGAAAAGAAGTAGGAAAAGGAGTAGGAAAAGGAGTAGGAAAAGGAGTAGGAAAAGGAGTAGGAAAAGGAGTAGGAAAAGGAGTAGGAAAAGGAGTAGGAAAAGGAGTAGGAAAAGGAGTGGGAGTAGGCAGTAGGAAAAGGAGTAGGAAAAGGAGTAGGAAAAGGAGTAGGAAAAGGAGTAGGAAAAGGAGTAGGAAAAGGAGTAGGAAAAGGAGTAGGAAAAGGAGTAGGAAAAGCAGTAGGAAAAGGAGTAGGAAAAGGAGTAGGAAAAGGAGTAGGAAAAGGAGTGAGAGTAGGCAGTAGGAAAAGGAGTAGGAAAAGGAGTAGGAGTAGGCAGTAGGAAAAGGAGTAGGAGTAGGCAGTAGGAAAAGGAGAAGGAAAAGGAGTAGGAAAAGGAGTAGGAAAAGGAGTAGGAAAAGGAGTAGGAAAAGGAGTAGGAAAAGGAGTGGGAGTAGGCGGTAGGAAAAGGAGTAGGAGTAGGCAGTAGGAAAAGGAGTAGGAGTAGGCAGTAGGAAAAGGAGAAGGAAAAGGAGTAGGAAAAGGAGTAGGAGTAGGCAGTAGGAAAAGGAGTAGGAAAAGGAGTAGGAAAAGGAGTGGGAGTAGGCGGTAGGAAAAGGAGTAGGAGTAGGCAGTAGGAAAAGGAGAAGGAAAAGGAGTAGGAAAAGAAGTAGGAGTAGGCAGTAGGAAAAGGAGTAGGAAAAGGAGTAGGAAATGTAAAGAATTGAGCTGTTTGCTGTGCAGATCGCAGCTGGCGCGAGCGGAGAAGACGCCAACCAGGTCATTGGCTTAAACACACACACACTCGAAACTGGTCCTAATTTGTTTTTGCGGTCGGCTCAGATCTGTGCCCCAGTTAAAAAGGGCACGAGCTAAAAAGACGAGTGCCAGAGCAGCAAGAAGAAGCACATGTAGAAGACTGTCTGGATGGAGAGTGGAATCACATTGGGGTCGTTTCGACACACTCAGTTAGTCTCAACTGATTTATGGCAACGTATTGATTAAGCCTCAAGTCGCGAGGTTCAATTCTCCTTTCTCTCTCTCTCTCTCTCTCTCTCTCTTTTCCTCTCTCTCTCTCCCCCCTCTTGGCCTCAAGGTGTGAGCACAACCCTCGCTGTGCACTTTTGACGCCAGTTGCTGTCGACAGATTGGCCCAAGGGTCGATCCCTTTGGCTGTAGTCTCTTCACTTCTTTCGGCAGATGTTTCATGAGCTGCTCCTTTTTTTCTGGTATCCTTTTCTCTTTTTTTTTATCTGTTTCCTCAACGACTCGCCTAGTTACGCAATGATTTGCTTGGGCCTAAACGGGGCGTGGGCGAGTTCAAAACTATTAACAAGAAAAAAAAGGTGCGTCTATTTAGTCATAATTGGATGCGTAATTGGCCAACTGATGTGTCTTTTCTGTCTGTCTGCGCATGATATTGCAGTTCAAGATGAGCCTGATCGCACATTAAACGATCATCAAAATGTGAACAGATCTTAAGGTGTGAAAAATCGGGAATTTACTGAAGACTTGACTGTTATTGGCTGTTACTGATCATCAGCTGGCATGGACTCTATCTGGAATATTTAAACTTCTCAGTTGAGTACAGACAAATCTTAATAGACTCGCTGAGATATGAGAGTAGTGCTTTAAGTTATTGTACTCTTAGTTATTGATTGACAAGTCTATGGTTTGATTAGCTCTCACTCCACCTCAAGAAATCGGTCTAAATTTGGACTATGACTTTGGACTTCTCTCTATCTTCTCTCTGGCAAAGCAAGAATTATTTATGAAGAGCTTGTTTAAAATGATTGGAAGCTGAAGTAGACTCTCGACTGGATTAGTTCTGATTCTCGAAAGTATCTAAAGATAAACTAACCAATTAATTGAAATCACTTTATGGAAGCGATCATTCTGCTCGTCAATTGTCAAGAGCTGCTATTGAGGATCGATTGAGCAATCGATAGACCCTAGAGGATCCTTTGATCAACTAATCAATCAAGATTTTGTGTTCAATACTGAAACTTTCCTTAGACGATCAACTGTTGAAATAATTACTTTTAACTACTCTAAAAAATAAACAACTGATCAACAGAAGGGTTGATCAATTGCAGTCTACTTGATTGTCTGAAATTCAGATCAGCTGATTGAAAAAACTTTCCATATCTAAAAGCTGGAAATGAACGACTGATCAGTTGTCATGTTTGATCAACTGATCAACTGATCAACTGATTGCTGGATGGAATATCCTGTAGAAGATTCTAATAATGGGCTTGCCTCAAATTGGCTGAAAGATCAGCTGCATTACCCTTGGCTCGGATCCACAGACGAATTGGTCAAATGGGCAGCTGCTGTTGCCGTAGCCGCTGGATGCTGCAACACTGAAGGGGCAAGAAAGAGGGAAACAAACCGATCGTCAAAATAATTATAAAGCGGCAGCAAGAGACAGAGACTAACATGGGTAGTATAACAACTCAGCTGGCTGTCCTTGCCACGCGCTGACTTGGGGCTCCGCAAAGTGGCAAAACGCTGTGAACTCAGAGGGGAATTGTCAGTGGCAAAAGGAAGGGAGAGAGAGAGAGAGGGGGAGAAGAAGAGCACGGCACGAGCCAAGCGAGTGAGAGATGGAAAAATGCAGCTTGCAGCTTGACTGCAAATGGTTAAATGTTGACTGGTACAACGGTAACAGGTAACACGAACGATGCCTGCAACACACATGATGTTGCAGTTGCCCAAGAGACCAGTTCATGATCATGATGACGATGGGGCAGCATTTAGGGGCAACCGAACGAGTCAGGGGCACGTGTCCCGTGTCTCGTTTTATTTACGATACGATGCGATGCGATGCGATGCCGGATGATGTTGTTGCAAGGATGCAAAAAGGACCTGCCTCGACAGCCGCTGCAACATCCGCGCGCAGGTCTGTTGCCTGCCCGCCAACTGCACCTGTTAGCCCTATTAAATAGGGCCAAAATGAGTGGCCAACACACAAACAATGCAATGTGTCGGCGCTCAGCGCCTGGTTCATTGTCCTGTGCCACACAATGTGGCAGCATCTGATCAATGCCCCCGATCTGACTATCTCTGAGATCAGCCGGCTGGCGACAGGTTCCTCAAATGTGTAGTTGTAATTATTGTAGTGAGAACAGTCAGTCTATGCAATATATTGCCAGACATCACGAATTTTACGGAAGGGAATTTCCCAGAGAGAAAGAGATCTATTAAATGTGTTTCTGGACCATATTTGTTGTTTGTAGACTCCCAAGTATTTTCAGCTGTCTTTCTACTTTAGTATCTTTTCGGCGGATTGCTGCTTGAGAACGTCTTTGATAGTACTCTTCTTAGGGAACGGAATCTTGAATAATTATGCTTTTCTAGTAATCTCTTCTGCTATTTCAAAAGTTGACTATGATTGGGTCAATATTTACCGATTTGTAACTTATTGCCGTTTTTTTTCAAGTCAAGCTAGTTTCAAGTTTATAATTAACTGTCAGATAATACAGCTCAGAATAAAGCTTTACTTTTTCTTGGCTGTCTTAGCTTAAAAGTGAATTCCCAAAAATACATCTCCGAATGCAGTTTTGCCGATCAGTCAGAAATAAATTCAATTTCCGATAGAGTAAAAAAAACGTATGACAAAGAATTGCTATAAGATTTTTGATTGATCATATCATAACATATGTATATATATAAAAATTAAAGGAATTCCATAAGGAACATTTTGACATACAGTTAAGAAGATGAATCTAAAATGCAGAGAGATTAGATGAATGCTGAATTGGTTTTTATAGTTATATTAACTCACCACTTTATTTAGATTGAAATGTTCATTTTCTAGGTATTTCTTCTATCTGCAGTAAATAGAGTTTGTTTTTTATTTTTGGCACCAGCTGGACAAAGTCGAAGATTAGCAATTAGACAGAGGAGTCAACAGTTATTATCCCCTTTATTATTCCCGGCTGTTGGCCATGGCCCAAAGTGTCCCCATTGCGGGTCGAATGCAATCGAAGACATGTGCATGACTTCTTAATCTAATTTAGCTGCAGTTCGGGGCTCGTTTTAAGAGGACAAATGTATAAGAAAAGAGAAAGAGCGGGAAACGTAGTAAAATAAGGGAAAACCTGCGGGACAGGATAGACTGGATGAGTGTGTGTGTGTGTGTGTGTGTGTGTGTGTGTAGTGTAGTGTAGAGAGCAATTAAAGAAAACAAAGTCAAGAACGACAAAAAAAGATGATGATGATGATGATGATGATGATGATGATGATGAAGTCAAGGAACGGGTAGGAGCACAGTCAACCGCAGCGCCGGAAGTGCAGGTTACGTGACAGAGAGGAAGAAAGATAGGGGCAGAGCAAACGAGAGAAACAGAGAGAAACAGAGAGAGAAAGAGAGAAAGAGAGGGAGTTTACTGTGAAAAAATACACTTGGAGAAAAATATACGGCGGATTTGTACAGACTAAATATTGAAACGTACCAACTGAATTTAAGACAGACCAAGTCTTTATTTAAGAAATATGAGATCTATTTTGAAATTGAGACTATTATTTCTATAATATAGAGATCAAAATTAATAAACTATGGACTGCCTTTAAAAAGGTAAAGATTTTTTAACTCCGAAATATTTTAAGAAAATACTGACTGCATTAAAAAAAGGGCACACTTCATGCATAAATGTACTTTATTTCAAAAAGTTTGGATCCAATAAACATCATTTTCAAACTTAAGTGAGTAAATACTAATTTCTAGATAAAATTAAAACGAAAATAAATAAAAATGGAATTATTTGAAATTTCCGAGTAGTTTAAGAATATTTAAGCTTAAATTATGCAATATATCTAGTATTTTTTCTGAGTGTACAAGTAGAGTAATGCAATAGAAGTTGGTAAAGACTTTGGTAGAAGAAGAAGAAGAGGTCATCGCATCGGCCCGCAAAGTGGACGGAGGTCGAGTTCGACCTTTGAGTCGATGTTGTGGCATCTTCACGTGGCATCGACTTGACTCGACTCGACTCGACTCGTCTCGAATCGTCACTCGCCTCGCCTCGCCTCGTTTGGTTGCAACGTTTCGCGGTTGAGAGGGCACGTGCCCCTTTGGCTTTCCTTTTCTTGCCCCAGGTGCAGGGTCGTCATTGAACCAACATGACATATTTTTCTCATTTTTATATAAATACCCTTGCAGAGGGTATTTTAATTTAGTCATGGCTCTTGACTTCTTCAAATATGCCGGATCGAACTAATATATCAGATAGCTGTTAGATTAACCTTTAGTATGAAAAACCTTGTTTGATGAGATGTGTCAATCATTCTAGCAGATTGTGCATTTAATTGTATCATAATCATGTTGATCAAATTTGGTTTTAATTGGACTATATATAGTCATTATAAAGCCACCATAGGAACTATTGGTCGAGCCTCAACTTAAAAAGTTGTTTCTTAAAATATCTTATCCAAACTTATTGATTGTGTGCTATATAACTGCCATCTGAACAATCAGTCGAAAATCAATATTTAGTAAGACAACCTTAGTGGTTTCTATAGATATTTCAACCATTTTCACAAAATACACATTGAGTTTTAATTTCTCCACTATATCATATAGTTGGCAAAGAAACTATCAGTTGAAAGCCAGGTTTAGTATGAACAACTTTGTTCTTTCTTTAGATATCTTAACTATATTTTCACAGAATTTAATTTGTATGTTGTCTCACACATCCTGTTCGAATTTGGTTCTAGTTTGTCCACTAACTATAACTAACTTAAAGCTAGTTTTTGTTTGAGATATTTTAACCAATATGATATATGCTTACTAAATTTAGTTCAATACTGTGCTCAGAAAGGGTATCAAGACTTTGGTGTGCCGAAGTTTGATTGTTGTTGTTGCTGTTTGTGTTCTTCTTCCTGAAGCTGAACTCGGGCGTCTTTTGGTCACAGATGTTGTGGCAAGTATGTGTCCTGAGTCTTTTCTCGGGGCTGCTGTGGCATGAGCTTGTAATCTGCCCGCTATCTGAGAGGTCAGGTGTGGTCTCAAAAGGGCGGAAGGGGGTTGTGGCAAGAATAAGCAGCTTAGCGACCGTTGCAAGTTGCAAGTTGCAGTTGCAAGTAGCGACCCTCTCAATTGAGACGACCCTCTGCAAATGATTGCAACCCACATGCAACAAACAGCGCGATGCGTTGCATTTCATCAAGATGACAATTGTTGACTTACCAGAACTGAAAGAAAGATAGAGCAAAGAAGAGAGAAAGAGAGAGAGAGAGAGAGAGGTTAAGAACTGGCCAAGTGGCAAGTCGCGAGCCTTGCAGCTGGTCAACAACTGATCAGGGTGTAATTCTGTGGTGCTTCTTCTATTTACGCGTACTTACTTACTTACTAATTTCCTGACTTCCTTACTCGCCTCAAGGGCGAACGCTTGAGTGATCCAGTTGATGATTTCTGGCTTCTAATCTGGCTTGGAACGAGCCAAACCGTCAGCTGGAAGAGTTAGACATCAAGCCAAATGTCCTTTGGCAACGATGTCCTGCGTTGCCATTTAATAAGCCACATTCTCAAGCAGCCGTTACACAACAGACAGACAGCGCGAGACAGAGAGAGAGAGAGAGAGAGAGAGAGAGAGTGCTAGAGAGCGAGATACGCAGCAGGCCATGTCTGAGGTCTGAGGTCTTATCAACGGACAAACAACTGTGTCTTGACGCTTCTCTTCGCTTCGCTGAGCAAATGGCGGGAAAAATCCACGCAGCACCTTTTGAGAAGTAGCAAGAGAGAGAGAGAGAGAGAGAGAGAGGGAGAGAGTCTACCTTTATGAGCCTCGTTTCTTATCAGCTGAGGACTTGGGACACTCATCACTTGATATTCACTACTCAACTCACTACTCACTACTTACTACACTGAAAAAAATATAAATTGCTAAACTAAAATTAATATTTCCGAACCAGAATTTATGCCGTTTTGTTATTAACATTTTAGGATTGTTGTCTACTAACATTCTTGAGTATTAGGTATGAAGTGCTTTAAGTTAATACTTCAACTGGTTAGTTTTCAAGATTGAAATGAACATAAATATGAGAATTTTGTTTCCTAGAAACAAGTTTAAACAAATTGTAAATTTTAGAGTACCTTAAAGAGTATGATTCAATCCTTTACTTTTTCTGAGCTCAGCTTTTGAAATCATTTCTTCCTAAATATCCACACGGAAATCGTGACTTTTTCTCTGAGTGTTCTCACTAGTTGAACGGTTTTCCATGCGGGTCCGCAAAGCTCCCAATGATAAGTTTGGCGAGGCCTAAAGCGTTGCGTGGGAAAATCAGACCAGACCAATTGTGGGAAATTCCATATCTGCATTTGGCTCCACAGCTAAAACAATTGGGATATAAGAACAAAAGGTTCTTAGCACTTTATCCATGCCTTAAAAAATCTATAGCTCAATTAAGCGAAAGACAACCAAAAAATTCTTACGATATTCAAATAATTATAAATATTTATATATTGACTGGCGATACTATGAAACACTTAAGGATCTAAGCTTTATAATACTACTTATTCATCTTGTGATCGCAATTCTTGAATAGTTTCTTTATTCTATATACTTACTATTAGTGATGTAAGAATACACCGATTAAGCTACAGCTCGATTTTCGAGGAAGTGATTTTCGATTACTCTCTGGAGTTTGTTGTTCATTGTTCAGTTTCTTAACTAACATATCTCTTAAATATATCCATAAATATCTGTTAATATTTCCGTTTGAACATTGCCATTTCAATTGGCTCCGTAGACACCTTGAGATATTGGTATTGTGATTTTGTAATCTGTGCATTACGATTACCTCTTACTTTTTTCCCTTCCCCTTCTTCTTCGTCTTCGTCTTCGTCTTCTCTTCTCTTCTCCTTACTCAACTTCTCTGCTTTTGGCTCCAGTTTCATGGCCTGCACGTGATAATTGCCCGCCCCGTTTGCACTTTATGTGATTTTCGTATTACATTTTTATTTCATTTTCTCACTGTTTATCTCGTTTTCATTTTCATTATAAATGTTGATGAATTTGGATATGTATGTGTGTGTACAAATCTATATATATTAAGTCTATATATGAGAAACGCTTTGTAGCGTAAAAAAAGAAAGAAACAGAAATGCGAAGAGGAAGCCGCTTCAAGGAGTTCCTGGTCGAGTTGTGGGTTTATCGGCTGAACGGAAGATGCCACTTCCCCAATGTTGTTGTTGTTGTTGTTGTTGTTGCAACTGCTGCATGCCCCAAAATGCCAGTCGCTGTCTGGCACTGAGACCAGAATACGCATAGATGCAAAATGCCAAATGCAATTAGATGAGATGAGTCTGCACTTGAATGTCAGATCCACTGGGATTCAACAGTCAACTAGATGGAGAGCAGGAAAGGAAGACAGAGGGAGGGAGAAATATGTATCTAAAACAGACTCTGCTTATTTTAGCAATCCTCATTGCACTCAAAGTCGCCCTTATACCCTTTTCAGAGGGTATCATCATTTTGTCATTAAATGTGCAAGCCCCATACTTTTAATATTTATTTTTGAATTGAAGATTGATCTCAAGAAATATATAAATAAATTCCCTTTTCGGTAAATTATTTTCAACCTTTTTTTTAAGCAAATTATTGCTTTGTGAATCGAAATCATACCTGTGTTTCGAACCCAAAACATATATAGAAAAGTGGATAGCCGAGCCGATAACCGATCGTTTTAGTTTGATACCCTGATTAAGTTTAATTAAATGAATAGAACCTTTTTTCTTTGGAATAAGTTACGTAATTTTATTAAAACTTTTTTAAAAATAACATATCTTTGCAAGCGTATTCAATCTTCGTTCTTTAATTTCTTTCTTGTTTTATAGTTACTCAGTTGTAGTTGCTTTGACTGCAGATGCTTTTTGGCCACACCCAGGCAACCCTGCCCCCTGCCCCCTGGCGCCCTGCTCCTTTGCTTTGTGCTTTTGTGTCTATATCCGTTACCCTAATGCCAAGCGTTCAACTTTACCCCTAAACGCAGCGTTAAAAGTCACGATTAAGCGTCAACACTCGCCTTATGCCTCACCCTCATCCCCACCCCCGTTAACCTCTTGAACACCCACCACCCCCCTCCAACTACACCCTCTCCCTCTCCCTCACCTTCTTCTCTTTGCTCTCTCCATGAGTCGCCTCGTAATGCTGCACATCCCACAATTTTACATCCCAGGCGCCCCAGACGAGTTTCAGTTCCAGTTTCAGTTCAACGCTCCCTCATTTGTTGTTGTTGTTGTTGTTGTAATCCTCAGGGATGTTTTGGGCTCTGTTTTTTATATTTTGGGCTTGGCTTTCGGCACATAAACTGCGTGAAATTAAGTAATTAAATGTGTGTAAAGTTCAGGTCAAATCATCATCATAATCATCAACATCAACATCAACTACAGTCTCATCCCCTTGCCCCTTTTCATGTGGCGAAAGTTCATCAAATTGATGAATGTCCATAGATTTATCACCCAAGTAACGAGAGTCGCATATTTTCTCTAAATGAATGCAATTATTCATTTAATATTTACTAATCATATTGCCAAGGCTGGAGTCAGTTCACATTTAGTAAGAGTTCTCGGAAATGATAGAAAGTATAGCAGTTGATATAGATAAAGATAATAGTCTGTTATAGATATGTTCTTAAATATATTACTAATTGTATATTAAAAGCCTAAAGATTAATCATAAATTTAAGGATTACCTCAACAATTTGTGGTAATCATTTAATAACTTACCAAAATTCATATATAACTTTTCCTTTTTGCCAGGGTATCAAACCGAAATGAATATCGGTTTCAGTTACGGTTTCGGATATTAACGGATACGCCAATTTTTTAGATACATAAATTTAAAAATAAATATTAAACAATTTCAAAAACTAAGATATTTTCATTGAGATCAATATATAAATTAAATTGGGGCAGAGGTAAAAATTAAATTTCGTTTTAAGAAACGATGATAAGACCTTAACAACAAAATTAAAGTTTATGCTTGAATTTAAAACAATTCACAATGTGTCACAAAACTTTATTTTGACTGATCGTTCCTATGGCAGCTGTATGATATAGTGGTCCAATTTGAACCAAATTTGGTCAATACAAATAAGACCATCTCAGATGCATGCTCTGTAAAATCGGTTGAGAATCGGTTTGTAAGTTATCTATATATGGGAAATGATGACTCTTTGGACTTTCAGCATGCACAACTTGATTAAAGCTCATCCGATTTCCACGAGGAATGTCTTATTTTTCATAATATTAACCCTACTTTAACTTTGCATTTAAATTTTGTGCTTCTGAGACAAACATTTTTTTTCCAAAATTTGACGATTTTTGCATAGTAACCCCTTTAAATTTTTTGAAAATTTTCAAAAATTTTAAATCTTCTATTTATTCTTTAAATCCACTCCAGGTGATAAAATTAGGGTAAAAAAGTACTTTTGAACTGATTTCCTATTTTCATTCCTTAAAATCTAAGCTAAAAACTAAAATTTTTTTTCTGATTTATAGTACATGGTATTCTTATGATTGGAATAGGTTTGTCAAATCTTGATAGATTTTCAAAGGGAATGTCTTATTTTTCATATTATTAAGCCTTCTTTAACTTTGCATTTAAATTTTGTGATTCTGAGACAAACATTTTTATTCCAAAAATTGTCGATATTTGCATAGTAACCCCTTCACATTTTTTGAAAATTTTCAAAAATTTTAAATCTTCTATTTATTGTTTAAATCGACTCCAGGTGATAAAATTAGGGTAAAAGAGTACTTTTGAACTGATTTCCACTTATTTTCTTTAAGATCTGAACGGTTATTTCGGTTGGAATAATTTCGGTTTTTGGGTTTCGGTATCGTTATAAAGTTTTATTTTTTATACTCGACTCTGGCATTGAGCTCGATAGATGGACACCAAGTTGCTGGCTCAAAATTAAATGAATTCATTTATA
Source organism: Drosophila rellima (assembly GCA_035043635.1). Lineage (NCBI taxonomy): Eukaryota > Metazoa > Arthropoda > Insecta > Diptera > Drosophilidae > Drosophila > Drosophila rellima. The sequence continues at coordinate 2,525,671 of JAWNMV010000302.1, read as the reverse complement.
GTTTGGCGCCAAAATCGAATCAAAGCATATAATTAGTCTAGAGAAAAAAAAACACAGAGTGTAGAGGGAAAGCGAGTTGGGATAGGGATACGGATAGGGAGATAAAAGTGGGACTAGGCAACTACTTACAGCTGTGACTGTTGATTGCCGCGAAATATGTCTTACTTTTGGGACAGTCAAACGGGTTCCAAGTCGAGAGAGCTTTGTTTCATTCCAGGTCGTGTTTGTAGTCTAGTATGGAGTGTCCTGTGTCCTGTGTCCTGTGTCCTCTCCAGCGTGCTGTCCGACATGACATAAGAAAACAAAAGGCGATGGAGAGAATTGAATAGAGAAGAAAAGAAAAGAAAAGGTTCTCTGACCAACGGACAGTTCCCATCGCGGGGCAAAGCGCGGAACAACAAACACACACACACACACACACACACACACACGCCACACACTCTCACACAACAAAATAAATAAATAAAAATAGTTGAGAAGGCGCCAAATGCAAATGAGAATAAGGACACAAAGTTGGCTCTATCTTTAACTCTCGCTATCGCTCTCTCTCTCGCTCTCTCTCTCTCTCTCTCTCTCTCTCTCTGTCTTGCTCGGTTGCCTTACTAAGTAGCCGAACGAGGGTCGCTTGACCACTGTCCAGTTTGCTGAGCTTCTTTCAAGGGGTTGCTACTTAATGCAATTTTCTTATATCCTTTGCCCGTTCCATCTTTATTCCGTCTTCTTTTTTTTCTGCATTTTGTTTTTGCTCCCATTGTAATGAGTTGCGCTTGTTTCACCCTTTTGGCCTCTTTTCAAGGGACTGTCCCAGTTGCATTTCGCGGCGGCTGCTGGTCAGTTGGCTCTGTTAATTTACGGACCCCTTGCCCCTTACCCTTGGTCCTTAGGTCCTTAGGTCCTTTGGTCCTTTGGTCCTTTGGTCCTGGCCCGCAACTGATCCGGTCGACCTCATTTGAATATTAGTTGGGTTGGTCAAATGTTCCTTGATTTGCTGCTGTGAAATTGCCCCGAGAGTGCGACAGAGACAGAGAGAGAGAGAGAGAGACTCGTCTTGGACTTGCATTCTCACATCCTTTGGCATTACACGCTTGACCAAACGAATGTCTTGCCCCCGCCCCCTTCTGCCCCTGCCTCTGTCCCTTGTGCAGGACCTGAACTCATATTTCATGCAGCGAGGTCCAGTTCTGAGACCTTTAGCTCGAAGGGACATGCGTATTACAATTTGATCCTCGATTCCTTCAGTTGATTCAAATTTGTTTTATGACTGCGTAATTTTTCGCTTGTGCGTGTGCGTGTGCGTGTGTGTGTGTGTGTGTGTGTGTGTGTGCGTGTGTGTGTATCTGTTTGTGGCCGTTAATATTATAATTTATGGATTGATCCGGTCAGTCTTTAATGCGTGCAACCTTTCTACGGGTTAATGAGAGTTTGAACCTTTGCCCACGTTTCATCTTTGGTTTATCGCCTTAATTCCACTTCATTAGCCAAAAGGCTACAGAAATGCCAAAAGTCCTCTATAACTTGTAGTCCATTTTAGGTTTTTAGTTTTGGTTTAATTCAAAAGCATAATTTAACTTGAATTTTCTGTTTAAATACAAGGTATAACTTTGATGGCCATGATGGAAAAATCTATAAAAAGTGCTATGAATGTTAAGCAAAAATGTAATAAAATGTGCACAATTTCATTATATTATTTATATTGAAATAACATATTACATTTATTATATATTTATATTTAGCCATATAATTTGTGTTCAAGCTAGATTAACTTTATTTTTAAATTTCTGTTTTATTTGAGATCATTTTACAATCTTATATTTATCTAAAATAAGTAGTTTGATTAAGTATCATTTGTAAAATAATAATAATAAAGGCAACTCTGTTAAATTTTATTTTTAATATTTGAAAGTTGCTGCTGCTTCTTCCTTTCTCATTTTTCTTTCTCTTTCTCACATTCAAAATGTCTATCTTATTTTTTTTTTGAGAATTTAAAGAGCCTCAGCAAGGGGCAAATCTAAGGCTAAACTCGATTGAAATGAGGTCAGTGACTGAGCGAAATACAGACAGTCCTGTCTGTCTGTCTGTCTCTCGGTCTCTCGCAGGACATTAGCAAAGGACGAGGGCCAATTCCCCAGGGGCATTGTCTAAGGAAGTAACGGTTTTTCACAGTCCGAAAACGGGACGTGTCCAATAAAAAAAGGAATGAAAATTAGATCAAGGCATAAGACAGGTTTGCCTGAGATTAAAAACAAGCAAATGTCTAACGGACTGTCCGTGAACCATGGGAAGTGGGAGAGCGAGTGAGACAAATAATGAGAAAGAAAGAGAGAACTGTGAAATCAAAGTAAGGAATAGAATATCCTAAACAATTCCTCATAATAAAATTGAGTTATTGTTTCTTAAATTTGACAGATTCTGAGAATATAAAATTTAGAATGATCCAACTTCTCTTCAATCCTAACTACACACTGTCTCAAAGAAGTGAATCGCCGCCATTTTCTGTGTCCAGTTTTCTAATTGGTCCAGATGAACTTGTGATGTTCTTATTATGCTATCATATAAAAAAGGTAAAACAAAATCTGACATTTTTTAACCCAAAAAGCCATGTTTAATTGCTCGGATTTGCAACCCTGCTGAGAGACGAGGTCAGACGGGGATGCAACCCCAAATGGCCGAGCAGGACATTTTTAATGAAAAGTTGTGAGGTTCAAGATTCAGAGATCAAGATCAGAGATCTAAGAGCATTCAATTAATTTTTTAGCTAAAAAGTTCATCATTTCCGCACTGGACATTGGTCAGCTTGAGGATCAGTTTTTGGCGTGACGAAAATGAGGGCTGAGAACCTATTGAAGGGTCAACGCGGGAAAGCAAAGGGGAAAGGGGAAATTACTTAAGCAACCAGCAACCCCTAGAAGTGAGAAGTGAGAAAGGTTGCCTAAGTCGATAAACTGGTTTGGCTCCGTGCTTCCTTCCTTTTTGTTGTTGATTTATGGGTTCACAACCCTTTTGGCCCTTTTCTGTTGGGCTGAGGCCTGCGGCGAAAGTAGAGCGCGTACAGCATCCGATCAAGATCAAGATCAAGATGATGATGATCAAGATGATGATGAAGATCTATTGCCCACAAGATCTGCGTGTTAAAATACCTTGTTTGGGGTGGTGGCTTATAGGGATTGTCCGTGCGATTAATTGGGTTACCTTTCAGGTCAGTCTTCAGTCTTCAAACTTCAGCTTCAGTTTCAGCTGCCGCCTAATTAGTCCGAGGTTCTTTCAGCGCCCCGTTGTAAAAACTGTTTTGAAAGCGCCTCAGAAGAAACTCATTTGGAAACTGCGAAACAACAATTTAATACTTCACAAAAAAATAAGTAACGCCTGGTCAGCTCCCAAAAAAAACAAAAAAAAAAACAAGTTTTATGTTGGGGTCTTAGCACAATTTCAGCATCATTGTCATCATTTGTGGACATCGCTTTGGGGTCTTTTTATTTCGTCTTTCTGGTTCTTTCTCAGCACCTTTTGACCCGTGTCGTTGGGTTTTTAACTGCGCCCCAGACTGACAAATGAAGCGACAAAACTTCACAAACTCCACATGTTTTATAGCCATAAAATATACACACACTCTACACTCTACACTCTCTACACACACCCAAACACACACACACACACTCACACACACACACTTTTTAGATGAAAGCTAGCCGAGCTGTCCCGCAACTGGGAAACTGACCAACTGTTTACAACTGTTTCTCACTACACTCAGCGAAAAAGTCGTACACTTTTCTTGAAATTCAAGTCAAGTATGTGATTGTCTAAGCACTATTTACTTTTAAAATCATTCAATTAAAGTTATGTCAACTGAAGAAGGAAACTCTGAATATTTATATTTTTCTGAGTCTATTTTTATATATCAAGTTAAGACATTATAATATTAAGAGTGTCTTAAATTTAAGCTTAAAAAGACAGTTCGATTCTAAAATCTTTAACTTTTCAAACATTATCAATTCCAGTGAACAAAATAGAAAGTTAAGTTAATAGATTTTTATTTGCTTTAAATTCAACTTAAATCTTTAATATATAATATCCAAATCTTCTCACAGAAAGATGTAAAATGCTGAAATGCTACAGTTTTTATTTTAAAACATTAATTACTTAAAAAGAAAAACTTAAGAAAATACAATTAAATTAAAAGCAACAATGTAACAATATTTCTAACTTTTCTTAAGACAATTTCGTATTGACTTAATAATAATTTCAAATATAATTTAAGTTTTTTTGTTTAACAATTTTGTAATATTTATTTGGCGTGTATTCACTCGGCTTTATCGCCAAGTGTACCAATTGCCAACTACCAATTGTCAAGTACTCAACTGGGCGGTCGGTTGGTCGGTCAACAGTTTCCGTTAGCCCTCTCCAACTTGTCCAGCTTGTATCTTGTATCTTGTATCTTGTGGCTCTGGTATCTGGCATTTGGTAGCTGTAGCTCGTCTCGTTGGTCATAACTCCAAAAACATACACAGAAAGCAGCCCAACAGTTTTTGTTATTTATTTTTTTTATTTTTTTCTTTTTTGACAAAATCACAATGAGACTTAATTATGTCTTACATGGCTGTCCCTTTGTCTTACTGTCTGTCTGTGATTTCCATTTGTCAGGCACTTTAATCTGCAGCCCAGTCAAATGACATCGAAATGAAAGGTCAACCAGATGATCGGTTTGTTTTATGTATCTTTATATGAACAGATTGGGATCAAAGAATTTTAATTCATAGAAATTAGAAATCTATAGGAATACTGATATATTTTATTAAATTTAAATACTCATAAAAAAAAAATCAAAGCCTCGAGTTCTAAGTAAAAATCCATTTCTCACGCCAAATAAATTACTATTCTCGATTATTAAGTGAAAAATTAATGATCCATATATTAGTATAGTTCTAACAGACACTTTTTAATATCTTTGCGCATTTTTCATTAAATTTATATTCAATTCAATTATTGATAACTAAAATAATAATGATATATTCTGTAATATAACCAAATCAATAATGCTATATTAATTACAATTATATTATTATACACATAAAATGATGAAGATCGTAAGTAGAGTCGAATTGAAAATAGGAGCATTCAGTTTTATGGACTTAATAGATCAGTTGTTAAGCTTGAGCTAAGATCAGCATATCATTCTGTGGTTAACAAGATTCTAAATTCCCAGAGAATTCCGAATTCAAAGTGTTTCTGTTTAATGACTAATCAGATCAACTGTTTAGCAGTGATCATCGTAATCACAGTGATCACACTCGTAATTCAGCAACAATGCAATCTTTTTGCCACACAATTTGTTGGTGTTGTTGTTAGTTTTAGCAAAGTACGAAAAACAAAAACGAATAAAAAAAATGGAAAATCAGAAATGAAAATGAAATCATAATAAAAATCTCGCATAAATGCAACAAATTTGTGGCGCATGCGCAACCAAACGAAGCTGCCTCAGCTCGTCTCCCTCTCCCTCTCCCTCTCCCCCTCCCGCTTCTGCAACAGCTGCTGCTGCCGTGTAATTAATAAAAACAACAGGCAGTTACTCCGCCCCGCCCCCCAGACGCCCGCCCGCCTCCCTTTCTTCCAGCCACATTGTTGCCGCCTCTTCACAGCCGCCGCTGCCTGACGTTGATGGCGTTGGCGTTGGCGTTGGCGTTGCCGATGAGCTAACAATTTTCATTTTCATTTTCATTTTCAGTTTTTTTGTTTTCATTTTTCTTTTTTTTCGGCTTTAACTGCCGTTTGGCGCGCACGGCGTCGGCACGCGCTGCGCTGCGATGCAATTTTTGTATCTGCAAGATACAAACGCGAGCGCAGCGCAGCTTTTGGCACTCGTTATACCCTCTAATTGCCGAAATGACCCAAAAGTGTTGCTTAAAGCCAAGCACTTTGATTTGCATGTCTCATACATTTTTATACTTTCAGTTTTGAATTTAAATGATAAATAATCGTTTGCGTGAGATACTTCTCTGCTAAATATCTTACATAGGAACTGCTGATCAGATCAAATATTACAGCTTATAGTGGCGTCTCTACAAAAAGTTATCTATCTTTATATTTCTAGAGAAGCCAGATCACTTATAATTATTTATAATTTTATTTATCTAAATATAATTACCATTTATCAGATACCTTTTTCGAATTCTGGCCGATTAATAACCGAAACTGCTCCACAGATATTTCTCAAACAAACAACTTCTTCAGATATTTTCTTTACATATTTTTATAAAAATGTACTTCTCTCTAAACAGTTGCCAATAAATTTGTTCTAGGGGGAAGATCATACTTTCTACAGATAATACTCTACAATAACTTATCCTTAGCTACATTTTTAACTTTTAGAATATATTTAATTCTTATCGGAATATACCTCTCAATATTCTCTCATATTCAATAGCTTTACAGAGAAAACAGAAACTGTCTACAGGGTGTCTGTTAGTCGATCATTCAACGAATTGTTGTATATATATATTTTATGATTTACGCTCGTTTCGTTTTATATAATCCACAATCACTGCACATGGGCGCACTTGGCACACACCGAAAAGCAACAACAACAACAACAACAACAGCAACAGAAACAACAACCACAACAACTACAACAACAACAACAAGTGCAACAAAAAAATAATAAAACAACAAAACAATTTCATAATTGAAAAATGGCGCAACTATTTGGTTTGGCTTTTTGGTGCCCAGCAACTCCGTCATTTATCCATCCATCTGTCCATCCATTCATCCATTTATCCATTCATCCATTTATCCATCCATCCATCTATCCGTTCCTCCATCCATCTGCCCCCTTCTTCTGTCCAATTGTCCATCTGTGTCTGTGTTGTCCGTGTTGCATGTTTGATTTTGGTTAATGCAATGCGGCATCTTGTTGCTGTTGTTGTTGTTTCTGTTGTTGCTGTTGTTGCTGTTGTAATTAAACAAAAATGCAAGCTAAGAGGAAGTATACGAAACTGGGCAAAACTAACTACAGACTGCCTCCGACCAGCAAGTATTTAGTGTCTAGTGCTTGAAAGTCTACCGGTCCACAGACACAGGTCTGCCACATGCAACATGCCACATGCCACATGCCACATGCCACAGGCTGCATGCCACACAAGCGAATTGACCAATGATCAGCTCCCGAAGCTCGCTCTTTCACTCTATCTCTTACTCGCTCTAGTTACCATATCAATAAGCGGAATCAGTTTTAAAAGTAATCACTATTAGTTATTGATATGATCGTGTTGAGATCGCGATATTCTTCATACAAACATCAAAGAAATTAGTTTTGTAAGATCACTTTATATTTTATACTTAAGAAATTTATGTATAGATACAAAGAAGATTCAGGATTGGCAAGATCATTTTCTATGCATCACTATTTCATAAGCTGACTCATTTTTAAAATTTTATCTACATAGATCATTGGATGATCAAGGAATTCAGGCAATCGGACCAGCAAGATTAATTTATTTAGATCATAGTGTCATAAACTAGAATTACGGAAGAAATAGACTGGTAAGATCAATTTAGATCTTAGTAAAAAATTCATACAGATATTCAGGAAAGAAGGCACGATCACTTTCTAAAAATCAATATTTTATGGACAAACTCATTGAAAAAATCAAAGATCGCTTTAATTTTTTAGCAAGCAGCCTCATCAGCTGAGATTTGGAGATGTAGTAAGATCAGTAAGATCACTTTCTAAGCTTGATCATCTTGAGATCTAACTCCATTTTTTTAGTCAACTCGATTGACCTTGAAGATTTGATAATGTGATCGCTTCCAATGCCGTAGAAACTAAGTCTGAGAATTTCCTTTCGTTGTTCACAAACTCGCTACTAATGCAGTTTTGAAATGCAGTTGTGGCTTTAGTTGAAGCACCGCAGACTCAGATTACAACACACTCCATCCTGAGAGTCGTTCTTTGATCGGTCAGAAGCAGTTGGACAATACGTAAGATAATACTTTCCTTACGTCAGGAAGCTGTCAGTCTGCTTAGCCCAACAATTTGGGAACTGGCGCACGACTTACGGTAATTCTACGGTACTCTACAAAAGTGAATTTATATGGGGTATATTGGATAAAAACTAAAAGAAACTGTCTTATTTGAGCTATAGTATCAAAATTCGATTTGCAGATACCATAATGCAATAATAACATAATGAATAGAAACTAAAGATTTGCTTAAGTACTGCAGATTGACTTTCTTACAGGGTATGTGGTAGTCGAGCACATTATCAGCTCTCAATTGTGCTAAATTGTGCTGAGTGTCTCTTGGATTCGGCTTTCGTAATCGGATGAAAGGCGACAAACTCTGGTGATGGGAAGTGCACACGAGGCGTCTTTTACAGTTAGTTAACAAGATTGCTTTCTCTCTCACTCTCACACTCTCCCTCTCTCTTTCTCTTTCTCAGTGGGCTAATAGATATGTATATATGATTAGATGTGGTGTGGGTGAGGATTTCCTGCGAGTCCAAATTAAAAATCGCCTGGCGTTCAACAACTCTGAAGAGTTTTTTAGAGTCTCTTGAAACTTTGTTAACGTTTTCAGTTTGTTGTTGTCAATTTCGAGTGTGTGTGCGTGTGTGTGTGTGTGTGTGTGTTGACGACTGTCACGTTCCCTACATAAATATCCATAAAAAGTAATGCTCACATCCGTCCGGATGAAATGCGTTCGTGTTGGGATGTTCACGAAGATTACCAAACAGCAACTGAATGGGATAGAGACAGAGATAGCGAGCGAGTGAGATAGCTAAAGATTGAAAGATTCTTCAACACTTTCGTTCAGTTAACTCTCAATTCTCGGCTCTCGAAGGCATTGCGCAGTGTCATAAATACGAGTAATAAACGATAAGATAACGTACCATAAACAGAAACGAAACAAAAATAAAACAAAAAATCTAAAAAAAAAACAAGTAAGAATATCTATATTTCAACTTGTTGAAGATTAAATACGCTTACAGATTGTAATAATAGCTGATATAGTAAATATATACATTTTTACATTCATATTAAGGGACCAAAATGAAGATTAGTTTTCATAAAACTAAATAATTTCGCTTAAATAAAAAACATATTGATTGTAAGATCAGTTGTTATTTTTGTAGTCCTTAAACAAATGTGTATTAAATTTAATGTTGATTGGAGTACTTTGATAGTCTTACGAATTCCCCACAGTAAGAGTATAACACAATAACAATTTGGCTTTGCCTCATTCACACGATCTGGGCCAAATCAAACAAAGATACAGACTGAGTAATACAATCATATTTACCTGGGATGCCGATGTCGATGCCGATGAACGGTTAGATACATAGACAGATAACACCAGAGTGAGATAGATTGAGATACTCGCGTTTTGGAGTTAAGTCAAATAAATTTGATTGACTGTCTGTGACTGCGACTGTGACTGCGACTGTGACTGTGACTGATAACGCAACACGCAGGTGTCCAAATTCGAATACGATCCCAAGTTGTGGACGTATTCGGAGTTTCAGATCACAGTTTGGTCCCATTGCGTCTCAGTTGATTCAATATTTGGCCAGCTTATCGAGCACCCACACTGAGCCCAGAAACTAGAGCCCAGAACGAACTCTGACTGTCTGTCAATAAACCAACTCGATTCGTATCACACATAGATCAACAAATTCGGTGTGTGTTTTTGTGTGTTTTAAGTGCTGGGATTCTTAAGCCTTTACTGCAGATGGGCAGATGGACAATAATTGTATAGTTTGCAGATGAATTGATTTATCTATGTTGTATTTATACCTTATAATATCCAAAGTAGCACAATGATCGCTGATCGCACATCAAGAAGAATTGAACTGTTGGAGTTGCTGTGATTGCAAAATTCTTATCCTAGTCAAGAGTTCAATATATATATTTGACTTAACTTCGATCTTCCCAAGGAAAAAATAATAATTAATAATTACTGAAGTAATAAATACATATATTTTTGAAATAGTCGGTTCAAGAGAGTTATATGATTGGAAATCTTTCATCTGCAACTATTTTACTTTTATCTAAAGTCTCAAGATATATTGACTTAAAATGTATAGATGTCGCCTTCTAAAACTTTAAAAGATACAATTAGGGAACCTTCAAGATTTAGCGAAAGTCTTAAAGTAATAAAGTTAAGATGACATAATAATTGATGATTATTCTTATACATATGTATATCTTCTGTCTAATCATTCTAGATTTGTTTTCGAGGCCTTTTGAGTTTTGAAGGTTATCGACAGGTGGAGCTAACGTTATTGACTATATGTTTATGTTAAATCTTGTTCGCTAAGTAAACTAATTAGTTGTGGCGAAGGTTCTTTGATTGAATTCTCGATTCTTTTGGTACCATGGACGCGTTTCGCATTCATGTTCGCCACATGCAATGCCAAATTGAAGTCAAGTTAAGTCAAACTGTGTATATCCGCCCGCCCTACAACGAAGACTACGAAGACTGAAGACTCGAGAGCCGAGAACCGAGAGCCGAGAGCCGAGAACCGAGAACCGAGACGATTGTGGGTCTCCAGCTGCCCGAAGTGGTTCACTGAGGGCGATGCCTTGAGAAATCAGCGAAGCAATCGATCGAATGGCGTTAGTTTAGCTCAAGTCAAGGCCCCTCGATCGTGTACATCCTCCTAGAATAGCAATTAGTTGGTATATTATTCTATTCCACTATTGGATTCTTGGACTTTATTTGAATTCAATTAAAAGTCTAAGGCGAATTAATCAATGTTGAAGTTATTAGAGCGCTGAGAGTGTTTGATGTAAAACGAAGTCATTGCTATAAGTCCAAAAGACAATTCAATTAAACACTTATTATCAAATAATTATAGTCATGACAGTAAAACCAAACTTAAAAGAACTGTCGATAGACTCAATATACTTATATATGTACATATGTATATACATATTTAGATATTTATTCCTTTCTAAAGTTTACAGAATAAAATACTTAAAGTTGTATTTTAATTATTAATAAATATGATAGTGAGCTTCAATCTACAGATGGAATTAGTTCTGGTATTTCCTATATATATCTTCTTAAAGTTTACTAATCGAAATATTTATGGTTTGATTTGTGATTTTATCAATTTTTCGTTGATCTCTGTAAAACAGAAAAGTTAAAAATAAGAAAGTTATTTATAAGTAATTATAATATGACAGTGCAGACTGCAAGAAATAGATAAGGTTTGTTTCTGGATTTGTTGAATTCCAACTTTCGATGTTCTATTGTGGTGGCTTTACTGTACTTGTAAGTCTGTTGGCATTAGGCACATCAGAGGTACATTTGTCCATTGTTGGGGCCAACAAACCCATTTAACCTACAAGTGGCCAATGTCTTGAGCTGCGTCCGTTTAATTATGGACAATGATCGTGGCAAAGAGCATTTCCTGTCGTATTGTCATTGCCTCTGTGTCTCCCCCTCTCTCTCTCTCCCTGTGCTTCTATCTCGTTTTTGTTGGATGTTTTCTTTTCGACTTTGCGCACACAAAGTCCATTTTAAGAGGTAGCCAGTTGTCGTAGCTCTCCTTCCATACGGCACACCGCAAACTTATCTTTTGTCTTTCTTCATTTGGCCTGTCTTCGGGCTCTCGTCTTTCACTTTGATAATTTCTCCGCACTTTGGCGGCAAGCCATTGCCCATTGCCCATTGCCTATTGCCCATTGCCTTTGTCTGGGTCTCTGATTTGCTCTTAGAATTTTAAATAGGCTTCTCAGATCAGGCACGACACGATCGGTCTATTGAACCAAAATCTGGCTGGCTGCCCAACTCAGTCCAAATTTGTGCCTAGCCCCTCCCTCTTCCCCACCCCTTCCCACCAGCTTGGTGAATGGCTTTCGGATGGGAAACTTTTGTCTGATGATCGCTATTTGTATGATATCTAACTATAGAAGAACTATATATTATATATCGCAGCTACCGTATCAACGTTATGGCCATTAGTATATTTTGATAAGAAAGATCACTTTTCTAAAACTATTGTTATTTGGGACTGATCTTGAGTCGCTTTCCAATTCCAAAATAAAAGAGAACCTTGGAAGATCTTTTTTCAAAATTAATTTTCTCTTTATTTAAATACCAAATATTATTTAAGATCCCTTTTTTATGCAGTCTGATCAAAGAGAGCCTTTGGAAGATAATTTTGTTAAATTTATTTTCTCTCTATTTCATATCAAGTTGTTTTACTAAGTAGTATTTAAATACAAAATATTATTCATGATCATTTTTTTATGTAGTCGAACTTTGCAGACATATTTACGACTCTGCAGATCTTTGAGTGGCATAGAATGCAACGAAGATACCAAGATGATAAAGAAGAAGAAATAGAAGAAGAAGCTGCAGAATATTAGAGCCAAAAGATACTTAAAACAGACGGCGCGTCAAACGTGTCCGAAATAAAAATAAAAAAAAACGTCCAGTCTTGTTTAGATCAAGTACTGAGATGACAGTCGCAAGTCCAGTAAAGGTGTGGGCGTGCAGGCACTTATACAAAGAGAGAGAGAGAGAGGGGAGAGAGAGGGGGAGAGAGAGAACATCATATGTGATCCTCTTTCGCGAGAGCCATTTCCTTTGGGCCACTTGACGAAATGGCGCTGCTCTTGGCATACTAATTGCCATATTTTTGAAGCTGAGTCTGTGCCATTAAATTTGGTACTTGATGTGAGAGGCAGCTGAGGATGGATACCTGATGATCATGATCATTTTCATTTCATGTTTGTCGTGTTTGTCGTTGCCATTTTTTTGTTTTTTATTTTATTTTTTTTTTAAATATTTGTTGTGTGTGTGTTTTTGAGGTCGTCTTCGCATCGCGTCTCTCCGCACAATTTAATGGCCCCTGTCAGCCCGTTGGCCGTGCTGCATACTAATTGTATGATTTTGTCGGATGATCTGTGCATCCGATTCCAAAACCAAACCGATGTGATGTGATGTGATGTGATGTGTTGTGTTGTGTTGTGATGCGTTAGGCAAGCCCAGCGAGAGGCCTCTCAATCCAAGATCTTTCCTTCCAGCCTTCCGACCGCCTACACTCGGTAGCTGCGTGGGAATCATTTAAAAAAGTCAAAACAGCTACCAAAAAAATAAAACAGAAAAAAAAGAACACAAATTGAAACTGAAACTGAAAAACCTCAAATTTCAGTCGAAAATGTATTTTATGTGGAAAACGTGAGGATGCCTGCTCGCTCTATCTCGCTCCCTCTCTCTCCCCCTCTCTGTCTGTGTCTCATTTTGGGCTTATTTATATGCCAACCGAATCATCAATGGCCCTCATAATGCACACGCCAAACTGACATTCACCGCGTCGTCGCTTCTCCGTCAGATTCTCCGATTCCGATTCCGAATCCGATTTTGATTCAGATTCGGATTCGGATTCCGACTTGGTTTCGGATTTGCATTTGCACTTGGATTTAGTTTGAGATTCGAATTCGATATTCGGATTCGAATTCGGAGTTTTGGCATTGCCAAGCTGACATAATCAAAACAAACAAGCCAGTACGCTGTAAGCGAAAGTGCCCGACTTGAAGATAGCCTGTAAATACAAAAAAAAAAAAAATATAATTCTAGCATAACTTTCATAATATTCCATTTATAATCAGATAATTATATTTCTCTTCTAGCAGAGAGTGTATGACTTGGAGATACCCTAAACTTATATAGATCTTTTGAATAGACATCTGAGTGACGCTTTTTTTTAGAATTTATATATAATTATTAAATAAGAAATTCTTGAAAACAATTAAATAAAATTTGTATAATTGACCCAAGACTTGTTACAAACCCTTTCTAAAAATGCGGCACACCCTACTGATGTTGGCATGGCTTTACAGGGTATACACGCCGTGACAGATAGTCAGAGATACGCACTTGAACCTGAGGCGAGTGAATTGCGAGTACCGTTGTTGTTGCTGCTGCTGCAACAACAACAACAACAACAACAACATCCTGAAAGAGGTCAAGTGATTGCCCAATGCTGCTGCCACCGTCTTCATCTCTGGCCCCGTCTCCAGCTACAAATACCTTAATACTTTAGCCACTCTTGTATCTCATCATTGTATTCTCATCAGGTGCCGTTGCCGTTGAAATATGATCCACATTGTTAATGCATGATCGTATGATCGTCCAATGTCCAATGTCCAATGTCCGCTGTCCGCTGTCCATTGTCATCAGGCAACATGTTTCACGAGACTTGACTCAACACCGTTTTCGAATCAACACCAAATAAACCATCCCCCGACTCCAACTCCGACTCCGACTCCATCTACATCTACAACATCCCCTATATCCTAATCCCAGACAACTGATCAGACGCGATCGGTTACAGGTCATGTTTGGGGGCATCCTGAGGAAGTCAGGTGCCTAATTGTTTCCGTTTATTGTCGCCAGTTTCACAGTTTTTTCTTGCTCCTCTCCTCTTTTTTTACACTCTTCTTTTTAGAGTCTTATTGATTTCTGTTGCCGCTTTGTGTGGCTTGTTGGCGACACCTGATCTCGATTGATAAGCCTCACAGTGATCTTCTCTTTCCCACTCTCTTCCCCTCCAACTCCAACTCCATCTCCATCCTTCTGTCTCTCTTCGTCTTTTTTCATGTCTTGCTGTGCGTTGTAACCTTTGAACATTCGGCCTCGAAGCTGGCCTGAGAATCTGCAAGCATAGGGTTTCCTCACCTAGTTTCCTTCTTCAAGCTGTGAGTTGGGCTTAGCGAGGTTCATGTTACGGATTTTTCTGAGGAAATCGAACTCTACTTTCTACAGGACCTGCGCTTTTTCAACGATTCCTTGGAAAGCCACGAAAAGTTTTTTCAATTTCAAACAGTGAGTTGGTTTACTTTTCAAAAATGTTCTAGGAAATTGAACTGTTCTTTGAGGAAGGTAATGGAAACGTTCGAAAATATCTTTAAAAACTTTAAATTTTTGCATGGAAAATAGAAATCTATTTTCTGAATGAAATTGTTTTAAAAATTCAATTGATGATTGCATTCGTGCTCATTAAGGTTGCGGAAACTTTGAGATAGTATTGCGTAGATAATAATAGAATTTGTTTGACGAAGCTTTCCCACTTGATATGCCACATTGGATTATTCAAATTAATACGCTAAGTGCCGTGAGTGTTACGAGAATATCTTTGAGCAATTGGAGCAAAACCGAATGACAAGCACTGAGCACTGAACACTGACGCCAGAAGATAAGAGCATTGGGGGCCCTCGATTGCAGTTCGACTAAATACGTATTTACCAAGGTACAAGTACAATTTGGCCGATAGAGAACGAAGACGAAGACGGAGACGGAGGCGGAGGCGGAGGCGGAGAAGAAGACAATTGACACGTTGCATGCTAATTGAAAACTGGAGGCGCGTTTCCATTTAATGAACCCAGCCCAGAGGCAAACCTCAGACCCAAAAACCCCAGACGAAACCAATCCAACTCAGCTCAGCTCAGCTCAACTCAACTCAACTCAACTGAACTCAAAGTGAATTGAAGTGTTGTAAATGTTGGGCGCTTTGTCTAATTAACATAAAATTAACTTATAATCATTGTGCCAATTGTCGCCACAGTTTTCAAACTCGAAGACAATCGCAGATAGAGAAAGAAAGAGAGAGAGAGAGAAAGAAATCTAAACACACAAGTGACGAAAAAAAAGTTACAAAACTGGAGCAAAATGGGCTGTGTGAGACCGTGGGAAACAACGAGATTAATTTTATTTTAATTATTTTATCAAAACGGTTGTGGCTCTCCGAGTCTCTCGCATTGACAGTGGCTGTGGCTTTGCATACTCTACTCTGATACGGGGCATAACCGATGGAATTGTTCAACAAGTTACTACTTACTATACTTTTTTTGCAAATGGTTTTATATTTGCGCGGTTCGTGGTCAGATCTTGGCAACTAATTGAGCTTTAATGCTGAAATTTGGTATACATAATAATTATACTAAAATATACATAGTTATAATAATGAAAATAATGAATATTTGGCATTTGGTTCTAAATACCCAATTTTAAAGATTTGCGATTACAGAAAGAAAGAGAATTATTTTAATACAATTTTTTTCAGACGAATTTAATATTTTTAATAATAATAATATTAATATTTTTTAATGTTGAAATTGTGTATGAAGATTGTTGAAACTGGACTATACAACATTTTTTATTTAGTAGAAACTAAGTAATGTAAAAGTTTAATAGAATTAAGATAATTGTAAATAGCTCAGTAATTTAATATCCTCATTCAAATAGTTCAATTCAAGTTTTATTTACATTAAAAATGTCAATAGCTAAGTGATTTCTGGAA
Organism: Drosophila rellima; assembly: GCA_035043635.1. NCBI lineage: Eukaryota > Metazoa > Arthropoda > Insecta > Diptera > Drosophilidae > Drosophila > Drosophila rellima. The sequence continues at coordinate 2,509,367 of JAWNMV010000302.1, read as the reverse complement.
AGTGTATTCCTAGCGTCGTTGTGTGATATTTTTCGTGGGCTTTTATGTTTTCTTGGCATTTTATTACATGAGTTATTTGACTGGCGATGTATTATCAAGCAACTGTTTGCCTGTGGGCCAGAGGAGAAGGGGAGGGGGGGGGGTTTGGGGCTTTGGTTTTGTCGGCAGGTTGTGGGTAACCTCTGAATGGGTCTGCTCTGCTTTTTGTCACATAATGTGGCCCAGCAATTAAACGAAACGGCTTCGAATTAAGCCAAGTAGCTGTGACGGACTGCGCACTTTGCATACCAATTTGCTGCGATTTGCCACGAGAAATGAGGGCGAAATCGAAAACGAGAGTGGTTCAACGACAGAGCCAGAGCTAGAGTGATGGAAAGAGAGGGCGAGGACATGATATCAACTGAGGTGGTATTTCAAATCTGGACCACCAAAGTCACTGAGAACTGCAATTAAAGCAATAAAATTAAATGTAAAGTGCCACGGGACTTTGGGTTTCGCTTTGCTCAGTGACAAGTTCCCAAAAACATAAACATCAGAACAACCATAAAGGATGACCGCTAGATCATTCCCTGTGTCATAACTTTTTATGAAGATGATTAGAACACGAGTCCATAAAATACAAAGAAAATACAAGAACATAACAGAGCAACACAGAATGAAAGAATTGCAGCGGCGTCTCAAAGTGTCAGTAGCCCGGTTCGGGTAAAAGGCAAAGGTGAGATCCATTCTGGCCTGGCCTAAACGGGTGGCCTAAAATCAGACACATTTTGTTGCTATCATCAGATGAAGCCCACTCGCAACGTCGTCGGCTGCTTTGGTCTCTGTCAGGTGGCAAAGGGGGCAAAGGGGGAAAAACTCTTGCTCTGGTTATCACATCTTGTGAGCAAATATTAAACATCTCTTGTCGCAGCTTTAACGCCGTTTAATGTACTCGCTTCTCTCTCGCTCTCTCGCTTACTCTCTGCTTCTCCCTCTCTTTCTGTTTGTATTTGGCGGCATTTTGATCTTTGTGGTTGTGCTTTATCTTATGTATGTTTGTGCACATTGTGATGCTCCACATATACTCATAATAATGATCGTAAAGATGTTGAGGTTAATGTTGATCATCATTATGGCCGGAACTTGTCACATGCCAAGCTCATTGCGTGGCCAACAACATCTTTTATGGCCTGTTGGTTCCTGTTTAGCACTCTCTCAAAATTATATATGTACATATATCCATACTTGGCCTGACGTAGATCACTTTTGGGTTTGGCATTCCGAAGATCGGTTGACTGGAGATCGAGCAATTTTGAGCATCGCCTCGATCGGTTGACTTAAGACTCGCAAAGCTGAATACACCAAGATCAGTAATATGAAGATCAGCGTAATATGAAGATCATTTGCGTCTGGCCCTACGAAGATCAGTTAACTTGAGTTCCGAATGGGTTAAGATCACTATGTACGATTTTGTGATAAAAAAAGAATGAATAATTTTAAGCTAGTACATAAAGAACGACAGATTGAACAAAGATCAGTTACGAATTGATCAGTTTTAGATCATGCTATGTGATCACATCACCATAGTGCATACAAACATATGAAAATCACTTGACTTGCGACTCCATTTCAAGCAGAATTCGCTAACATGAAGATCGTTGCGATCGGTTGCCAAGATAGAACTTAGCTGATTAAGGTGTTGGCAATTTGAAGATCATCTAAAGATCACTTTGAAACAAAATAGATATAGAAAAATCAGATCAGTAGAATCCAAAGTATGAAGATCAGAGAGAAAAAACGTAGATCAGTTGGGAACAGGCAATGTGATGTTGAGTTTTGGACTGGCAAAACTTAGATCACTCGGAGTCGATACGAAGATCACTAGATACTATCTAAACAAAGATCAGTTGGCTATAAACACTGTAAAGATTAGTAAAAAAAAAAATACTGTCGATTTTCTTCTAGGCACTTCAAGATTTTGTCATTCATAGATGGGCGATCGTATGTCGCGTGTCGTTTAGCGATCACTGACGACAACAACAACAGCAACAACAGCAACAACAACAACAATATATCGGATAAGTACTTAAGTTGACGCATTACGTTGCGCATTAATCGCCTGGCAACTTGGTGGAGTTCAATTGGGTCAAAATCAGCATAAAAATCCGTATGTGTTGGGCCGCTGAAATCAACGGATCGTATTGAATTGACTCGGATCGTATTGTATCGCATCGGGTTGGAATGGATTGGATTGGATTGGATTGGATTGGTTTGGATTGAAATGGAATGGAATGGTTTGGAACTGTCAGGCAAATGTGGCAACTTATTGCAATTGTAATGCGTTGAATATTGATGAGTGTGACAGATAGTCAGATAGGCAAAAAGGTGGCGAAGTCGTCAGAGGCAAGCACAGGTAGAGAAGAATGGCAAAATAAGACAAAGACCAAGTTTCAATATCTGTTAGTATATATACTAAGTATATAATCAAAACTGCATACACATCTTGAAACTACAACTGAGACACGATTGCTCTTTAATTCTATCCTCGAAACGATAAAGGAAACCAGTAGAATTGTTGTAAAAAGTGAATTTAATGCTCGCAAATTTCGAAATTCCAACATAAGTTTTCATTTGGCTAGGCCTAAAATTATACAAGAAATTATAGAGGTAAATAGAGAATTTCTACCATTAGAGATGGACGCGTGAAAAGAACAAGTCACGACTTCCGTGAAGCTACTCGAATTGAATGAATAAACTTACAAGTTGACAGGTTTTTAATAAAAATTCAAAATTACATATTAGTCTTGTAATCATTTGCATCTTGTTATTAAGGAACTATTCTCAAAAGGTTTTATATAAAATATATCATATCTCCTCAGAAAACACGACTTAGCTTTGGTAACTTTCGTACTCATAATAAGTTGATTAATTATCATAATTAAACTCTAGAATAAAAAACTTTAGACTTAATTTTTCCAATATGTTGTATAAATAATATATAATAATAATAAAAAGCTCTTAAAAAAGTTTACAAAATATGTATTATAATGGTCATAAATAAGACGTATAACAAAGAACCACAATTGAATTTGTTTAATATTTAAAAGTTTAACAAAACCAATGTACAATTTTTAGCTGAACTGATGACTTTAATTTTAGATTGGCGAGTTTTCCAAATTCAATATTGATCTTCATAGTCAGTGTGGATTGAGATTACTTGATTCCGAGAGTACGATACTGTACTCGGGTACTATGCACTATATTCCGTAAAGTTTAGTTGTTATGTATTTGTTATGATATCGGATCTTCTTACGAAACACGTGTCATGACTAAACTTTGGGTAGCTTTGTATCGATCGTAATACCCTTCCCCCCCCCCCCCCCTTGGTATCCATTAGCTGCCCCTCGAAGGCTTCGCGTGTGTTGCTTGGCTGCTGATCTATGCAAATGAGTCGACGATGTCGATGTCGATATCGATGTCGATATTGATGTCGATGTGGATGTCGTCGACGCATGCGACACTTCTGTGCCCTATGGAGATACGAATTGTCTCCTTGCTTCCCGACTTCCCGCTGCTCCGATACAATGATATATTCATTTAAAATATGCAGAGCAACAACAAGAACAACAAACACTACAACACAACACAAATGAAAACACAAGCCGAGACTCAAATGACAAAACACGAAATAAATAGAATTATAGAATTGCCAATTGTCCGACGGGCTAATCGAATTTCCGTTTCTGTTTTTATCTGTTGTCGATATTTCATGCCCAGGGGCCTTAAGTGCTTGGTTCTTCCAATTTCCTTACTTCAATCTTGAGTTCCAGTCTCAGTCTCAGTCACAGTCACAGTCACAATCTCAATGTCCATGCAAAGCCAAAACCACAGAACGAGAGGGGGAAGTGCTTCCTGTTTAGTCAAATGTGGATGTGGATATTGTGGAAATTGCCGAGAAATGTAAATGGCATTGGCCTGACCTTCGATAAAGATGTCAACAGGATCAGCCTCGTTATATCACTGGCCCTTCTCCCCGTTCTCAGGTAGTTGCCTTTTCTCGAACTCGTAAAGTCACAGTGTCAGCTCATTAGGCAATTTCTGTTCAGCAATTTCCGTTTTTAGTTCACTCCAAGGTTTCTTCGCTTTCCCGTATCTGTGATCATGCTTTATGGATTCCTTGTTGGGTAGCTGACTCAGTTGCCTATCTTAAATTGGCCCACAACATGCGTAACTCCCAGATAGAGCTGGAACACGTCACACTCATGTAAATGGAACTGTGCGATTGGGAATTTTAGTTTGTATATGAATTAACTTTGAAGAATCTAAAATTGGTTATATCTCCAGTTTGTTAAAGTTGTAATTTGTGTATGCTTTTAATGATAAATGTACACTACATAAGTTATAATTCATTTGTTTATTTTAGATAACTTTTTTTAAAATTTTATAAAAATTTCATTTCAATAAATAATAATTTATAAAAACAAACAGGAGTAATTTTTAACCAGAGATCTAGAGAAATCCAAGCCTAGCCTAGACTCAACTTAAGTCATGTTGATCAACGTTATCGTGTCACGACAAATACTCGCTTTATGTCAGTCGTGACACGAGATTCATATAAATGCTTTCAGTTCGCTGTGATGTATCGACCTGAGTAAACTCTAGCTCATTAAAATAGAGGAACAAGGTAACACTAAATATTAAATGAATGGTAAAGCTATAAAAAATATTTAACAACCGAGTTGAAACATCGTATACATATAGTCGTGTTTGTTTCTGTCAGTCTTCGGTTCGTGTCACGAAAGACTAAGCTATAGACACGAAATAGTGCCCGGTTTATTGAAGTGTCGCGATATTCTTTTCACAAACTTGAAGTACATATATACTTAGATTCTATGGTAAGATGACTAAGAGACGGCAAGAGAAATATATAATTTGTTCCGTTAAGAAACATTTGCTTCTGTTTCGTGTCACGACATGACATGCACATCGTGTCACGAAGGTCAACACATCGCTAAGCTTAAGAGTCTAAAGACTCTTTGACTCTTGGATAATTTAATAATATACATACATACATATATTCAGTGCGTTCAGTTAGGTAATGCTCACAGTAGCAAGATCTACACAGACTAAAGATTTCCAAGACAACAAGTTATCAAGTTGTTGTTGTTGTTGTGTTGTTGCTGTTGTTGCTGTTGTTGCTGTTGTTGAGGCATGGCACAGCATTTTAATATAGAAATTTTCTTATTATTTTAGGCCAACGGCCTACGACGGCCCCGAGGCCTCCAACTGCGATGTCGATGGCGATGTTGATGGCGATGGCGATGGCGATGGCGATGACGATGGCGTCGAGTGCCAACAACAACATCCAATACACAAATTCCAATTGGAAACCAAAGCCAAAGCCAATCAGACAAAAGCCAAACAACTCTGCAGAGAGTTGACGCAGCCGCAGCCGCAGCCGCAGCCATTGAACAGGCATCGACCATCGATGTCTGTGTCTGTCTCTCTGTCTCTCTGTCTCGCTTTCAGTCACACTCCCAATGGCAGCCGCAAGTCCATAGATGGGGCTGCCCCCTCCCCTTCCCCCTTCCCCCATCCTCTACCCCTTCTACCCATCCTACTCCCCCTCCTCCTCCTCTTCCTCCGTCTCCTATTCCATCCAGTTTGCATGAATATTTTGTTGAATCTTGACAGTCGGCGACAATTTGGTCAAAAAGAAAGTCGTTGTAGCTACTGGCATATACCCTGTGAAAGCCACTGCCCTATATGGGGTATGCTTTACCTAAGCGAAAGCCTATTTTTCAAAACAACTTCCTTTTTCCCAGTATCATTTTGTAAAATTATTCTTTAATCTGTGTATCTGTTTAACAAATATTTCAAAACCTTTCACAGCTTGCTCAACATTTACTTTTACTTCGACTTTGATTTCTTCAGATCTGACTTCTATTTTCCCTACTTATTTTCTTTACTTCTTCATCTAATTATTAATAATTATGTACATCGACATATACTTCTCTTTCTCTTTTTTATTGACTAAGTTTTTGTCTACCTTTTTTCTCCTTATTTTTTGTAATGCATTTACCTTTATTCTATTATTTTCATACTTTTTCTTAGCTTTCAATTTAATTTTTATTTGTATATTAATTCCTTATTTATTCGCAGACTTTTTTACTTAATTTATTTAAATTTTAAGTTTCAACTTAAATAATGTTTAATTTAATTTGAAATTTGAAATAGAATTTCTCTCTACAACTGCATTTTAACTCAACAGATTCGTTTCACAGGGTATTTGATAGTCGTGTATTCTGTAGCACATTTGAACCTTGGGCTTTGATCGCAGCAGCAACAGCAGCAACAGCAGCCGCGAATCAACGAATCGACAACGACAACAACATCGACAACAACATCGACAACGACAACAACAACGACAACAACATCGACAACAACACTAATTCGCTATCGCCATCGATGACAACAACATGGTGAGGTGAGGCTTATGCAGTTGCAGAGCTGATGGTTAATGGGGTACGAGGAGACATCGTTTGGGCCATCGGTTGTCATGGCGTACGTTTGGCTTAAAGAAAACACACATCATGAATCTTTAATGAAGAATCACCAAGTTTGGGGGGAGGTTTGTCGCGACGGGGCACGACCAAAATCAGCGTTGCCGCACATTTTCTTTTATTGAGCCGTAAGATTCGAATTGTTTTCTTCTTGCTCTTCGACGAGTAGTGTCTAATACCCTGTACGCATAAAATTCTCGCAAAAGGCTATGCCGCCAATTTGTTATCGCAGAAATTTATAGGTAAACGAAATTTATTTTATTCAATACAATTTATTTACTCCAAACAAAATCAGAGAGTAGAATTATGTACTTATATATACCCTGTAATAAAAAATGTTCAAGAAATTGTGTAGATTGTAACTTTAAGTTTAGTAATTTGTTGCTCTTTAACTGAAATTGTTTATATAATTCTTTGCAGGGTATCTGTTAGTCGCCCAGTTTCGTTTATAACATTGTTACATGTTTGTTTTTTTTCTTAATGTGATTTTGTATTTGGCGCGGCGTTTGAAGACCGACCAGCAGCCATAGCCATTGTTGATCGTGAATTGCGGATCGGTAGAGTCGCTATGGACGCAGAGACCCCGACAGACCCCAGTCTTCAGTCTGCAGACGCACAGAGACCCAAAGAGAGACCAATTGACCACCATCGTGCACCCATCGCAATGTTAATGTATTTGGAAATCGTGCGCATTGAGAAAACCAGAATGGAAAGCTAACACTCGATAAACCGAAGCGTGTATGCTCTATATAATGTGCTATCGATAAGTATCGATAGCGATAGCAAATCAACAATAAATAAAGTAAGCTAAGAATTCGCCTTTATTAAAGATTACACATTTATCTTATAATCGACAAAAATAACTTTTAGTGTGTTATCGAACATTTTTATTTTCAAATCAATACTGAAGATGCTCTTCGGTTATCGATAGTATTCGATAACGCTAGCTTTGTAGCTCCTATAGCTAGTGAAAGCGATCCCTTACGCTAAGATTCATTTCGATTATTAATCGATATTTTATTTATTTATCGATCTAAAACACACTAACTGAGGAATGCAGAATTGTTATCGATATTTATAATTTAAGTGATTCGATACCGAACGGGTTCGATATAAGTTAATCGTTGATCGACTCCGGAGATGCCCTACAAAAATAAAAATTGGCAAACTCGAGGCCCTGATGAGACGTGAGACGTGAGACGTGAGAGAGGATGAGAAGGTGGGGGAGATGGAGCTGAAAGCGGAGGCGGAGGCGGAGGAGGCATCATCATAAAAGAAATTTATTGACAAACTATTCATTATTAAAAAATGATGTGTACATGTGGTGCGGAGTGTTGCCCGATGTCTTTTGTGGTGTTGTGGTGCGTTTGAGATTTGTTTAATAATAAATTCATTATGCGAGACGAAGCCAGAGAAATTAAGCATGCATAGATATGTATGGATTTGGGTTTGGGTTTGGGTTTGGGTTTGTTGGGCCCTCCATATGACTATGGTCATGAGTATGGGCCATGCGATATATTGATATTGGTATGGCTTTTCTTTTTTTTTTCTTTTTCGTCTTTTTGGTATGGAGGCTATGGTCAACGAACTGGTGGACCGTGAAAGTTGTCTGCACACGATTCTGACCCAAAAAACAAGCAGAAAAAATTAAAGAAATAATAATGAGCAATTCCAAACGATTTCATTATGATAATTGTAGAAATTAACCAAACAAAGAATGACAAATGACAAAATACAACAACTCGTAGAAAACGTTTTTCTTTTATGAATTGTAGAATTGTTGGCGGAAAACTATTAGGAGACTTTATGGCAGGGATTCGAGCCGTTACCGTTAACCGGTATTAACCGATTGAAATTGGTAGTCGTAACTGAAATCGTGACCGAAACTAAACTTCTAACCGAAATAACCGTTAAAAATTGAAAGAAACAAAGGGGAAATAAGTTCAAAAGTACTTTTTTAACCTAATTTTATCACATGGTTTCGATTAAAAGCATAAATTAAAGATTTAAAATTTTTGAAAATTTTAGAAAAATGTAAAGGGGTAACTATGTAAAAATCGACGAATTTTCAAAAAAAAAAAGTTTTCACAAAAGCAAAAAATGTAAATGCAAAGTTAAAGTAGGGTTAGTATTGTGAAAAATAAGACATTCCACGTGGAAATCGGATGAGCTTTAATCAAGTTGTGCATGCTGAAAGTCCAAGGAGTCATCATTTCCCATATATAGATAACTTACAAACCGATTCTCAACCGATTTTACAGAGCATGCATCTGAGATGGTCTTATTTGTATTGACCAAATTTGGTTCAAATTGGACCACTATATCATACAGCTGCCATAGGAACGATCAGTCGAAAATCAAGTTATGTGACACATTATCTGTATCTGTTTTTTTTAGCTACACTAATTATATGCTTTAATTTGATTTTGGCGCCAAACTATAAATGAATTAATTTAATTTTGAGTCCGCAACTTAATGATTTCAACTTGGTGTCCATCTATCGAGCTCAATGCCAGAGTAGAGTATAAAAAATAAAACTTTATTACGATACCGAAACCCAAAAACCGAAATTATTCCAACCGAAATAACCGTTCAGATTTTAAAGAAAATAAGTGGAAATAAGTTCAAAAGTACTTTTTTACCCTAACTTTATCACCTGGAGTCGATTTAAAGAATAAATAGAAGATTAAAAATTTTTGAAAATTTTCAAAAAATTTAAAGGGGTTACTATGCAAAAATTGACAATTTTTGGAATAAAAATGTTTGTCTCAGAAGCATAAAATTTAAATGCAATGTTAAAGTAGGGTTGATTTTATGAAAAATAAGACATTCCTCATAGAAATCGAATGAGCTTCAGCAAAGATGTGCTTGTTGTAAGTCCAAAGAGTCTCATATAAAGATCATTTATTTTGTTAATTTGTAATTTGATAGACCCAGCACTTATCCTGTTAAAAACAAATTTAAAGATTGTTTCATCAAGTTTTCAATGATTTATTTTGTATATTTGCAGTAAAGCTATGATAGTTCAAAGTATAAGTATAATATCGGGTACTAAAAGTCCGGGAGCCTTAAAAGTCGAAAATTGTACATTTTGGCTTAGATTATTAAGAAATAAAGTGGAAATTTGCTCAAAAGTACTTTTTTACCCTTATTTTATCACCTGGAGTCAATTTACAGAATAAAATTAAGATTTTAAATTTTTAAAAATTTTCAAAAAATGTAAAGGGGTTACTATGCAAAAATTTACAATTTTTCCAAAAAAAATGTTTGTCTCAAAAGCACAAAATTTAAATGCAAAGTAAAGTAGGGTTAATATTGTGAAAAATAAGACATTTCTTATAGAAATCGAATGAGCTTTAATAAAGTTGTGCTTGTTGAAAGTCCAAAGAGTCAGCATTTCTCATATGTATATAGATAATTTACAAACTTTTTGATTGCTTGAGTTATGTCAACCGATTTGACAGAGCATGCATCTGGTTTAAATCGGACTTGAATATGTGACACATTGTTACCAATTTATATATTGCTCTACTTTAAATTATTGATATCTCAATGAAGAGATCTTAATTTTTGAAATTGTTTAATATTATTTTTTAAGTTTACGTATCTTTAATCTTGATCTTGGCCAAAAAAGGCAAACACAGATGACAGGCTAAAGAGCTCAGGTTGAGTCAGCTTCAGCTTCTGGTTCAGCTTCTGGTTCAGCTTCAGCTTCTGGTTCAGCTGGTGTGACATGGGATATGAGCCTTGTAAAGCTTCCCTGTTTTGTGCCAGGAAAAGGGAAGCAGCGCAACGGCATCCAAGTGCAAAGTCCAATCAAGCATTACAACGCCACGTTTCCGACTTCCGATGTGAGTTTCATATTGCTGAAATGTGAGCAATGCCAAAAAAAAAAACAAAAAGAAGAGTGGGAAAGGGAGAGGGAGAGGGAGAGGAGAAACTGTCGCAACTGTTCCGAGTGCAACTGGAAGTGGAATCGCCCTCATTCCCTTTCATTTAACAGACTTATTCTCCAAGTGAGTCTCAGAGTCTCTTCGGAGTCTCTTCTGAGTCTCGATCTCAATATAAAGTCTTAACTGCCGCCTTCCACTTGATTAAACACTTTTATCCAGACCCTCCAGAGTCTCTGGCGATTCTGTGAAATGTGTCAGGGGCTCTGCCAGGACCTCTCTCTCTCTCTCTCTCTCTCTCTCTCACTCACTCGCACTCGCACTCGCACTCTGTCTCTTTCTATCTGTAATTTGATGCCAGTCAATGATCCGTTGACGCTTGATCTTCTTTGCATTTTGGCCAAGCTGGCTGGAAAAACGGTTACCGCAATGACAGGTGCACAGCTCCATGATCATGATGATGATGATGATGATGATGATGATGATGATGATGATGCTAGGATGCACCTTTCTGCAACTGCAGCCGCCAAGTTGCCACTTACCACTTGCCACTTGCCACTTCAGGGGTTGCTCCCGACTCCAGTGCGCTCGAGTGTGATGCAAAACGTGTGTCGGCCGTTAAAGAAAAACCGAAGTTAAAAGGCCAAAACAGACATTGGAACAGGTACAAAGCAGCAGACCGAAGAGCAAGAGCTAGAGCAGAGAACAGGAAGAAGGACGAGAGGAAGGGAGGAAGGGAAGGGGAATTAAGGCAACAGCCTCTCAACCCTCATTGTTTCAGTTCAGCGTTCATTCAACTGCTGTGCGGCAGGACGCAGATCAGACAACAGGACGAGAGACAGGACAACAGCGAACAGTCCTGTCCAGTCCAGTTCAGTCAGCCTGTCATTTGTCCTTTTCTTAGCTAGGCCAGGATCAACGGACGCTCTTCAGTTTATTGAACTATAAAATGCTGTTGCCGACATAATTATAAAAAAAATCATTCAGCTGACGCAAGATGAGGAAGAAGAAGAAGACACCTGAAAGATCAAACAGTTTATGCATTGCAAAACAACAATTGTATTGCTAAAATTATTTAAATTTCTAACATTCTGTCACATTAGTTTTATAAGAAACTGCACACCAAATTTTCTAGCTCTAGCTCTGATAATTCCCGAGCTCGCTGAGACTCCATTATTTCTTTCAGGGCAATAATAATGCGAATCTAATCCAAAAAGGATAAATTTGAATAGTATAGTAAATTTGATAAAAATTTAATGTATTTGTTAAGTTTAGGCATACAGGAAACCAAATACAAAATTTCCTAACTCTAACTCTGTCAGTTCCTGAGTTCAGTGAGGTTTCATTAGGTTAGGGGAGCTACTCTATTTAATTGTCATTGTCCACAGATCAATATCCATACATTTTAAGCTCAAAGTTGTCTTCTTCTGATTTTTAATTAAGCTTAAATAATTGTCAAGTATTGAAAATTTTCTTAATTATAATTGGAGATTTGGATGCAATGCTATTAGCTCGTTATCTTTGGACTAAGTTCATTATCATGTTAGGGATGTACCGCAGCTGAGGCCCAAAACTAAAAGATGATAACTCATCTGTGTGCAAACAGAGGTGCGTCAACTGAGGCAAACTTCGTACTTCATTTATAAATGTGAGAATGAGTATGCGAATGAGTGTAAGTCTGAGTATGAGTATGAGTATGAGTATTGATTACCTGGGCACCACGAAAAACGAAAAACCCAAAAGCCAAACAACATTGGCAAGAAGGTGTGTTGTTGGTTGGCTCTGTTCCGATGACGTTCGATGTTCGACGTTGACAGTCGTCAATCGGCGTTGTGTCAACAGTTTAATCAGTTCAAATACGAGATACACAAGATACAAGATACAAAACTTACTCAACTCTATGAATAGCGAGAGTCTTTTTTCGGTCAGATTTGAATAGCGGATAATTTCTTCTTCTTCTGGCTTCCCAGTGCTGCATCGACGGCTGCACCACAACTCCCTTTCACTTCCTCTCTCTCCCTCTCCCCGCTCCTTTGGGTTTGGAATAGGGTTCGGATTGGGATTCAGTTTTCGTATGAGTTTTATTTCCATTTTTTTTGCCACACTAAGTAAATATTTTAGTTGGCTGATAAAAAATTGAAGAAGGAAAACTCAAATAAAACGAGAGCAGCAGGCAGTTAAAGTGGGTGGAGTAGGCGACGTGTGGCATGCCACATGTGTCAGTGTGTGAGTGTGTGGCAAGCGACGCACAGTGGTCCTCTTAGTACATTTTAGTTCGAAAATTTAAAATTAAAAAAGAGCCTTTATATTTTACATACATTTTTAAAATATTGACCAAGCTTTTTCAGTGTCAAGAATTTTTACTACTTACATATGTAATTAAATATATATCAATTAACACATTAAGAGAATATTTGAAAACCGAATGTTAAAAATTTCATAAGGATTCTTTAGTTTGTTTAATTCTTTTATTTAATTCACTCGAATTGGTCTGAAATGACCACTGTGCGACGCAGACGGGGTAAAAAGCGCACGCAGATGCATTTTCGAGCTCGTGTTTATTTTGTTTTTCTGATGTTGTCCCTATTGCGTGGGACTGCGATATGCAGATACAGATACAGATACAGATACAGATACAGATACAGCTACACATGCAGCTATAGATACAGATACAGATACAGATACGAATACAGATATAGATACGGATACGGGGATACGGATACACAAAAATAAAAGATAGTTGCCATGGCTATGAAGGCGAGCAAACACATGAATATTCAATCAGTTGTAAATGTTGCGAGGGTGGCTCGCAATGTGGCTCGAACCGACCGTTAGGACCGTGCCACGGGCGAGAGGAAGGGGCAGGAGGTCTATCTATTAAGAGGAGGGTGGGCGAAGAGGGACAAACAGAGAAAGAGCAAGGGGTCTAAATTGCCATGGGGCTTCAAATTGCGCGAGTAAAGTAAACGAGCCAATGTAAATGAAGAGAACGTGATGCGAAGAGCGAGAGGAAGCAAAAATGAAAACAGCGATACTGAAGGTAGAAGAACAATAAAGGCTAAGGATAATTTTTAATAAATTTGAAATACGAATGAAACATAATAATAAGTAATTATGAAATAAGATAAGATTGAAACTTGAAAATATAATTGAAATAAGAAAAAAAATATAAAGACGCTTATAGCAAAACGTGATCAAGAAAGAAAAAGATTTAAAGAAAATAATACTGTTAAAATGCCCCTAGAAAATGTCAAACTGCAGAAATGGTAGAAGAAATGCTAGAAATGCTACTCTCAGGGCAGCAGACTAGGCCCGAAGAATTAGTCGACAAGTTATGAATTCTGAAAGAAGCGACTGACAAAATGAGCATTCACTTAAATGATAAAAGGAGACAGAAGGTGGAAGATAGCTAAGCGACCTTCTGTTGCCCTTACGACATCCAATAGACGATCCATTATCAATTGGTTAGTCGCCAGGTTGAACATATTTGATCTTGATCCAAGTTTCCATCCGTCTCGTTTCTCGTTTCTCGTCTGTCATTTGCCCAGCGCAAAGTCAACGCGTATCGAACATCAGGCAAAAAGCCAAAGTCGAAACGTATCTCAATGTATAGAAATATATAATAAATAAGCTATTTATAAGTATGTATCTATGTATGTATGTAAGTAGGTAACACTATCAAGAGAATAGATAACCTGTGAGTAAACGTCTCTAGCTCTAGTCTTGATTCAATTTAACTCTCAAAGAAAATCACACAAGTTCATTTAATATAGAGTGCTCGACTAGCCGGTACTCTGCGGAGAGAAAGAGAGAGAGAGAGAGAGAGAGAGAGAAAGAGAGAGTAAGCTAAAGTAATTGATTTTTTTGTTTCTAATCTCTGATTAAATAATAAGAATACAACTAAAATTAAATAATAGCACTAGAAATCGAAATAAATAACTAAAACTATTTTTATATTTATCCAAACATCTACATACCAACTTTCCTAGCTCTAGCTCTAATCAGCCCTGCGTTCATATAGACTAGATCAACCCGTTTAGCTCAGATGATGAAAGTAAACTTTTATTTTCGTTTACAAACAGTTGCAAATTTAAAACTACCAACTTTTGAGAGAAAGATATAAAATATTTCAATTTTTTTTTTAAATTATTATGTTTAAGGCACAGCAGAACCCACATACCAAATTTCATAGCTCCAGCTTGAGTTAACTCTGAGTTCACAGAGATTAGTTATTGATAAAAACTACAAATGTAATGCTGGGAGATCCTTAAATTAAAGATATCATCTTCAAAGTTAAGTTTAGCCTTTTACAGTCATTTTCCGATTACGGGGTATAAATACAAATAAATATGAAATAGAACCAAAAGCCCAGCGACAATAACAAAATTCACCTGGCTCTGATATCAGACGACGCGGCTTAAATCTCAAGAGCGCGCACACATACAGGAAATCTGGCCTCTTCCCCCACCCCCTTGCTTCCAGCCCCCTCAAGAAGCTTCGGCACGTTGAGTGTTGTGGTGGCTGTTTTCTTGGGTGGTTCGGCGGTTCGGCGGTTCGGCGGTTCGCTGGGGCCTTATCGCCTGGCAAAATCATCGATCATCTCAAATTCACGATCCATCATCATTAGCGATAAGACGCTTGCTCGAAATACGCTTGAAGTTTCAACATTTTGCCGAGGCGTCTCCTCCCCCACCCGCGTAATATCTATAAGGTCAACGTTGGAAGATCCAAAGTGCAGATCACTGAAAGTCAGAGACTCGCAAGACACTTTCAACAATGATCTATTGTGTTCTAAAATAACAAAGCGACTATCTATAGACTCTGTCCCCCCAATATTGGAGCTATCTCGAATTCGTAGACATATAGATGGGTTCCGTTCGGAGTTAGAACCTAGAACCCATATACGGATTCCATACGATACCTTCCGACGATCGCTGTCAATTCGATTTGCCTTGGGCTCGTTTATCTTTATTGTGGCCCCATTTTCCTACATTGCCTCGAATTCTTTTTCATTTCTAGAATTTTAAGAAGCGTTGCGTTCCCAATTGATTGGCCGCTAAATCATGTCACGTGCTCGATTATATAGTCGAGATATATACACAATAAATAATCATTCCTCAAATGCACTTCTAATGCGTCTTTCTTCAACGTCTTCTGCTCTCTATCTGCACCTTGCCTTGCCAATTTTTATGACACCCTCAACTATTGTATGTTTTTCCAACTTGTTTATACGTTCATTAATTTTATGAAGCTATTTACACTTGACAAAATTATCTGGGAGAATTCTTTCAGTAATTATAATCAATCGATCATGGTGCGATGAATCAGTGATGAATCATTTCAGCTTCGATATTTTCAAAATGATGTAAAGACTTCTCAGTTTACATAGTTGAAACTGTTTAAGGGTATCTTTTTAAGCAGCTTTTTAATAAGTTGTAACAGATCGGCTACAGCTTCATTTAGAGTAATTTTCATCTTCGTTCAAAAAGAATCACAAGTATTCCTCTAAAGGGGAAAAAAGGAATGATAAGGTTTCCAAAGATTCTCAACTTTATCGATAAGATACAATTCACACAGAAGTACACAGAATAAAAAGAATGCATTATAATTTGTTCGACTTCACTGAATAGGAATCGAAAAATCATACTTATTTTAAGAACTTCGGACACCACCTTGGATAGATTTAATCCCGGAGTTCCGAAGTTTTTGGCCAGTGTAGAAAACCTGGAAAAAAACGCCCAAGTTTTCTGATGATTCCCCATTGAAGATAAATGTAGAAACACTTAAAAATGACACTTATATTTTCTTTGAACTTATTAGCAAACACTACAGATCGAAAGACCATAGGTAGTAAGTTTAACTACATTTTTTACAGTGTATGAGTATATACATAGACATATATATGTATTTATACATACATAGAAACGATTATCTGTATTGTGCAGCTGTGTGATGTATGAAGCAGCTGCCATAAAGCGCAAGCGATCGATAGATCTATCGATCTATATGATAAGAGATACTACAGTTAACAAGATTGGCAACACACACATAACAAATTAGAAAATAACAAGTAAAAAAAAACATTACAATTGCAGTTTTCAATGACGACTGCAAAGTTGAGTTGTCGCCAATCGTTGAGCCTCTTAAAGCCCCCAAAAAGTATCTTTCTCTATCTAACTATCTATCTATCTACCTAAGTATCTGTATGTCTGTCTGTCTGTCTGTCTGTCTGTCTGTCTCTCTTCGGTGCTGGGTTTTAGTTTCTAAAGACGCTGTAAACGATTTTTAAGCCCTCCCCCTCAAGGGGCTGGCGCGTGATAAAAGCTAAGACTTTAGCGGGTTTTCCAGCTACGATTTCATATGTATTTTTTGTTTTTGTTCTACTCTTTTTTAGGGTCTTTCGATGTTCGTTTCTTGCTGTCAATAGATTGCATCAGTGATCGCCCCGGGATCGGGGATCACACTTTCTTTCCCTTTCCCTCTTCTATATACCCCGCAACCGTCGACTGACTCAGAGCTATTAGTCAGTTTATTTTTATTGTCAAGCTGTTCGATTCCTGGAGCTTTACGAACTTAGCAGCTGCTATATCAGTGCCAAAAATACTCGTACATATCTGTGAAGATACCTCACGGCAATTTAGTTTCGGTCTTGTCTTCTCAATTGGCCAATGACGCTATCGATAGGGCTCTAAACATGTTGATGTCTGTGTGTGACCAACATTTGGGGCCATAAATCGTTTCCAGTTAAACTCATTATGTAATTGGCCATATTACATCGACTTTAGCTGCTCATACATAATTCCCAATCCCAATTTGAAGTTCCCCCCTATTCTATACATATATCCCTGCTTGGTATCCTACTTGTCTCTGACGAATCAATAAATGCTAACGCATAATTTATAAGCGACAAACTCGAGAGACTCCCTAAACCTTTCGAAAGATCCCTCAAATCCCATAACTATGCCCACCTGTCCATCATTTATCTATTGTCAGTCTATTGATTGTGCACAGAACGAAATTAATTACTGAATCGTCGAAAGAAGCTCAATAAAGCGAAAGATATAGACACAGATATAGCCATAGATAGATAATGTTATTGATATAGTTACCAGTTTAGCAAACTTTTAAATTTTTCATACAGAAAAGAAAATATAAAATATAATTATATAGTAAGCTGATTCCGCAAAAATTGTTATATACACCATATAAAGTCAATTGTAGCGAATTTATAAAATTTCAGCTAGATATCTCAAGTGCTGGGTGAGCTCAGATAGTTAGTCTGCCTGAAGAACTGAAATTTGAATATTTTATTTTAAATAAATGCATTTGATTCCCTTTTTTCTCACAAAAACTTGAATTTTCAACAATATTTTTGTTGTCAACTATAGTATATAGTAAACTGATTCAGCTGAAATTTGTATATATACTATATGAAGTCATAAAAAGTAATTTTATCAAGTTTCAGTTAAATAAATCAACTATTGAATGAGTTCAGATAGTTAGTTACATGCATTTATTTAGAATCTTCTCTAAAAATTGACAATATTTTATAGTAGCTTAATACAATTTTCGTTCAGTGCACAGTTTTCGTAGTATCTCATACTGTTTCTATTTTTTTCTACTCGTATCTTTCCCCACTCCCCGGCTCTTCTCCTCTGAATTGTTCTCTTACCACAACGAAATTGTGCCTGACCAACTGAAGAAGCACTAAAATGGGGATAACATCGCTTTTTACTTAGGGGGTTGGTGAGCACACCTCTGTTTTCTCTCCACGCGTGTGTGTGTGTGTGTGTGTGTGTGTGTATCTTGCAGATACAGATACACAAGTGTTGCCTGGTAACTAAAACCATGAGAATTGTACATAACAAACCAAAACAAGTTGGATTGAGTTGGGTGAGCTTCAGTTTGGTTTGCCCAACTGCCACCCCCTCCCCTCCTCACCCCCTCCCACAAGTTATAGGGGTGGATCAGCTTAAAACACCCAACCACATCAGTTCTCCTTCCTTCTCCCCAGACTCATTACATACACAGCTCTTCTTCTACTTCTTCTTCTTCTCCTTTGCTGCGGGTTGTTGTTGTTGCCATTGTTGTTGCTTCACGTGATGTTGTCATTGGCCAGACGCCGTTGCCCGCATGATTTCATCTGCCAACAACAATGAGAAGAGCAATAGCAACAACAACGAGAACAACAA
Organism: Drosophila rellima; assembly: GCA_035043635.1. Lineage (NCBI taxonomy): Eukaryota > Metazoa > Arthropoda > Insecta > Diptera > Drosophilidae > Drosophila > Drosophila rellima. Next base: position 2,490,743 of record JAWNMV010000302.1, on the reverse strand, counting down.
CAATAAGATACCTGCTGCTGGATGCAACAACAAAATGATGTCTGGGCCAAAATCGATAAATTGTTGTTGTCGTCATTATTGTTGTAGGTGGGAAATGTATCTGCAGCTGCGACTGTTTTGTGGTTCGTTGACTAAATGCGGGCGTGTGCGTTACATATGTACATACATAAGTACATATACATATACATACATATTTGTATGTATGTATGTACACATACAGTTGCTCAAATAATGAATTTGGCAAATTAAAAAAAGTTCACACTTATTTTGTTTTATTATTTTTCAATTTTCGGGTTTGATTATAGTGACTTAAAGCTCAAACATCAAGTTGTAAAAAAATAAATTAGATTTATTTGGAATAGCTATTTTTAAAAATATAAAACAAATGTGACAATCTTTTATTTTGTCAAAACAATTACTAGACATACTGTTCTTATGTACTAATGCACACATACACATGTAGATACATACATACATACATATATCAGCAATGACTAGTCGTACATTATGCTGTGTATCTGCATTGGCCAGAAAAATCAATGCTCTGCGCAAAGCAAAGCAGAGCAGAGGCAGCAGCAGCAGCAGCAAAAACAGACGCAGCGCAGAGCAAACGAATCACAAAAACGCAAGTCACGCGGCCCAAACGCGAGATGTACATACATATGTACACACACAAACACACGCATACACTCATTTATGTACACACAATAGCACATTGTAAATGGTCGGTCCTGCGCAGCAGCAGAAGCTGAGACAGAGATAGCAGCAGCCGAGAGGCTGCTGTGGTTGGTTCACACATAGACACGCACACAAACACATGCACACATACAGAGCGGGCAAGAGTATAAGCAGCAGCAGCAGCGCTGTTCCTGCGCCGCCACACGAGAACAAATCTCAAATGAGCAAAAGGAAATAAAAGCAGAGAAAAAGGAAACAGACGCCGCAGCCGCAAGAGTCAAAAGCTGTGCTGCCAGCGTCGGCATCGGCATCGACGTCAGCGTCAACGTCGCCGTCGCAGTCACTGTTGCTCGTCTGCCCAATTGCCAGGCGGCAATTTATCAGCGTTCCTTGCCCAGCAGATGCGACGCCGAAGTCAGCGTATAAAAGCGCAGCGCTGTCTGCGCTCTCGCACTCTTGCTCTCGCTCTCGCTGCTCGCATTGCACTCGCGCTCGCGCTCTCGTCGTGTGCTCTCTGCGTTCAGTATCTATGTGACTTATCTGTGTGAGCTCTGCTTGTGTGCGTCTACGCTCTCTCATGCTGCTGCTGCTGCTGCTGCTGTCATTGCGCGCTCTCTGCTGCTGCGGCGGCTGGTTATGCGCTTTGATTACACCTGAGCTGCTGCTGCTGCTGCCGTTGTTGTTGTTGCTGCTGCTGCTGTTTGGTTTTTCTTCGGCAATGTCGATGAACGCGCCCGCGTTTCGTGCTGTGTCGTGAGTTTCTGTCGGCGTCGGCGTCAACGTCGCTGTCGCTACTTCAATTGAATTGTAATGAGCGTGTGGCGGCGGCGTTGTTGTTGCTGCTGGTTTTTACCTTCGTTTGTTGTTGTTGTTTTTGGAAAATTTGTTAAATTTTCGTCGCCAGCTTTACGGTTTTTTGCGTTTTGCGTTTTGTTTTATGCTTAATGTTTTATTTTCCGAGCTCTTGCTGTTGTCATCTTTTGTTCTCCCTCCTCCCCAATTCTTTACCGCTTCATCTCTATCGGTCTCTTTCACTCTTGTTAACTTGTTTTCTTTTTTATTGTAGTTTTTTCTTACTTCAACTCTAATTTGTTTAAATTGTTTTTTAATTAACTATCAACGACATTTCTTTTTCATTGTTTGTCAGCAAGTTTTCGTATCGTTTATTTTTCCATTTTTTCATTTTTTGTCTTTCTTTCTTTTTTTGGCTAGTTAGTTCTGAGCCCTAAGATAGTTGTTGGCCATAATGAAGCTGTAGCGAAAGTTGATTACAGTATAATAGAGATTGTGAGTTGTATTGGCATCTACATATGTAAATAAATTTAATATGTGGAATTTGAATACATATTTAAAAAAAAATATATATATTCTCTGGATATTATTACGAAGATTTTAGTAGAGATCATGAGCATCTTTCGTAAAGTTTCACTTATATATACAAACAATCAGTTCTATGATGCGAGACACTCTTAAAGATTCAGACATACTTTTTTTTGATTCTTACTTTCATATTTCTCGAAATAAATGTATTAAACTTATATCAAATTTGGAAGATTTAAACAAAAACAAAGGAACTCTAAGTCTATTATTATTGCTATCGATTATTATTGCTATCGATTTTTCTAGTTTCTAGATTTCATCACACAATGCTGCCTTTTTATTATGCACTCATGACTCATAAATATGTCGGATGAGTTGGCCGATTCCGCTGCTGGAATTTCGCTCTCTTTTTCTCCCACCCTCTTGTTTTTGCCCTATCAATTTTGTAAATTTCTGATGTTTCGTCCTTGACCCTGCTACTTGACTAATTGCTCCCACCAGTTTTCCAATTTCCACGGCACTTTTCACGCTCTCACACAGACGTCATCGATGTCTGCGTCGCTGTCGCTGTGGTCGTCGTGTTTGGTCTATTTTAAAAATAACATAGCTAGCTAAAAAGCTACAGTGGAGAGAACTCGACTGTGATTCACCCTGTAATTAAGCTGTGAACTTCAACTGTTTTTATTACGCTTTAATTAAATGTAATTTATTGTAGTCGTAAACTTAAAATATTATTTAAATAAAAAAAAACATTTAATCGTACCATTTATGTATCTATATATGTATGTGAATAGTTGTTATTTAGCTTAAACATTTAATACTCTATATTACATTGTATTTTCATATTCGATGTTCCTAATTTTAAAAAATCGACTGTTGATCAACAATATGTATGTATATTGTATACAGTGGCTCTCAGTTTATTTGATCCACTACCATTAAAAATTGTAAATCATAAACAAATTTATCTTTAATATAATAAGGAGTAAATTAGGCTGTGCCCCTTTTGCCTCTTACGCCCATTTTGATTTCACAAACTCAATAAACCCTTTGCACTTTTGTTTAATACAGGGTCTAAAAACACACTAACGACGCGTAATAACCATAAACAGTTAAGAATAAGTCTAGCACTCGCTCGCGCTCTCTCTCTCTCCCCCCCCGCTTTGTTCCACAATCCTCAATCTTTCTTGATCTATTTATTTGTGTTTTAGTATCTGTAAATGTATCTGTATCTGTATCTGTATCTGCTGCAACGTCAGCAACAGCAATTGGTTGCTTGCTTCATTTGCCAAAAATGTGGTGTTCAAACACCCCCCGCTTACCACTCTTTGTACCCCCACCCCCCTTTCCACCTGTGCTTAGCCTTCAGCTCGTTTGATTTTGGTCAGCTTTTTGGCCTCCTTTGTCGCTTATCATCCAACAAATGATTGAGCGGCTGCTGCTGCTGCTGCTGTTGCTCTCGCTGTTGTTGTTGTTGTTGCGCCTTTGATGTGTCGCTTATCTAATCGACAGTCGTCAGTCGCCGTCGCCGTCGCAGTTCCAGTTATTCCCCACCCTCACACCCACCCCCCAGCTCCTTCCCCTGGTCACAAGATTAGCGAAGCTGCGACGCAACTGTTGATGTTGTTGTTCTTGTCGATTGCTCGACAAACGGGTTGAAAAGGAAGCGTTGGGGGTGGAGGGAGTGGAGCAGAAGTGCCCGTGGAGGGGGGAGTTAGGGGAGGGGGAAGGGCTGTCTTGGTATATGTATGTATGTATGTATGTGAGGCAGCTGTGCATGTTGCTTGTTCCATTTGGCTTCTGGTTTTTTTTGTTGTTTTTTTGGTATTTTTATGACACCTTCCGATAGGCACAATTATAAGAACACACATACCGATTATTATTTATCATGTTCGTGCGTAGCGTGTTCTAATATATATCAACCTGAGAAGACAAACAGTTTACTTAACGATTGCTGAATACCCTGCAATATTCTAATTCAAGTTTATAGTTAATTTTTCAGTTGAACTGCTTTAGAATTGTGTGGGAAGAAAACGTTTGCTATAAATAACAAATTGACATTTGTTTACAGGGTATTCTACGTCATATGCAATAATAGGTTTCATTTATTTCATTCATTGTAAATTTAATTATTTTTTAACATCTAATATTGCAGTCACTTTTATAAGCTTTCAGTCTAATTAAAAGGTATCTAAATACAAAATTGGTTTATGTTAATAAAAAATATTGCTATCCTATTCAACCATTTACATAATTACAGGGTATCTAACTGCATATATGTACATATTGAATTTCCAGTTTCCAGTTCCAGCTTCAGTTCTAATTCCATAAGTCACAAGGCGAACGATTGTGGGCGACAGACAGAGAGAGAGAGAGAGAGAGAGAGAAAGGAAGAGAGGGGGAGTGAGGGGGACAGACTGTGACGCATAGAACGCAACTGTACCTTTTATTTTTGTTGTTCAGCTGGACGCACATCTTGCGCAAGATTCGATCATAAAGCACAAATGTGCATATGGTGTGTGTGTGTGTGTGTGTGTGTGTGTGTGTGTGTGTGTGTGTGCGCGTATGTGTGTGTAATCAATGAAACTGTAAGCTGATAGCGTTACCGTTAACTCTATCAAGGTGTACGAAGTACATATGTAGGTATATTAGCATAACGCTCTAATCTTGCAGACTTGTTCCACATTTTGTTTGTATACATATAAATATATATTTATATATATATATATATATCTGTGTGTGTGTGTGTGTTAGTGTGTGTGTGTGTGCCAAGGTAATTGTTTATCTGCCTGGGAAATTCTGGCGACTCAGATTTCGATTTCCAATTCGATTTCGATTTGGATTCTCCTGCTTAGAACGATGTCCATTTCAATTTCGACACTGAGCGAAAAAACCAAGCAAGTTGTTCGAACAATATTTGACAATTCTTTAAATATATGCAAATTATTATTTTACAAGCACATCCAATTTGTTTTTAAATTTTTTAAAAATATTTTAATGATTAGATTAATTTTTATAGGCTATTTTTTCGCTCAGTGTACCCTGAATTTGAATTATTTTTGAATAATCTCGCTGGTAGCTGCCTTATGAGGCACGTCATGTTTTCAGTTATTAATGGGGCTTATGCAATAACTGGCCAAAACAGGAAGACGTGTTCAAAGTCAATTTTAAATGAATTGCTAAAGTCAAGACACTTCGTGCTGCTTTCCTCCGTTCTAGCCCCTTCAACCAAACCACACGCCCCCCTTTACCCCTCTTTTCCCCATAAGCCATGGCGTATGGCATGCTGCACTCTTCTTATCACAATTAGACACATAACAAGTTAACTGTATATAGAAATTTATATAAGCGAAGGTTGTATCAGAAATGAAGAAAAGCAAGTGGGTTTTAGGAAAACTCTACGCCTAGGAGAGACAAATTACAAAACAATATTTAGTTAAATATTTTCTTATTCTAAATATCTTAAAAATATTCAGAGATCAGGAAATTGTTGTCACAGTCTGTACTTTAATTAAATTGTAGAAATGGGCGAAATATAGACAGGTATAGTTTCCTTCGATCGAATTGAGAACTGATATAGATGAAAGATATGTATATTTTATAATTTAATTATAATTTGATGTCAAAAGCTTTTGCTTTCAGGTTAATTGTTCCATAGACTTTCCAAAAATTAATTATTTGAATTTTTTATTTATTTATAAATTTATTCTATATTTATATTTTTAAAGCCTAATGCAGTTATAGAAATTGAACATTCAAAATGAAAGTTTTAATTAAGATTAAACAAAAAATAATGTAAAGTAAAGAGCAATATTTATTTTCTTTTTAATTTAAAAATATATACAAATATAGTGCTTTCGCATACAACTTGATCATCATTTGAAAGAACTATAACTTAATAAATTTTGTAAGTAGGTTGAGTAACTGCTCGAGCTACCCTCTGATTGTGTAGTTGAACGGGTATCTGAAGCTATTAATCCCTTGTGGTGCCTCTCTCTGAGTGCTGTGATAAGCGATCGATTGCTATATATGTATATATATATATGTATGTATGTAGAGTAAATGGCATATAGAAACTGAAACTCATCAAGTCGGAAACGTCTGAAAGTCATAGAATGCAATCAGGCCATTAAATGTATCTCATGACATGAGCTTCTGACTCGTTGCGGATCGTTTTGGCTTACGACCACAAAACGTGCGCTTCAAAAAACATTCAGTTTAGCTCATGACTTGTGTGACTCTTGTTTTCCCACCGTGCCCCTCTGTTGTGCATACCCGCTCACCTTGTGTGCATACCCTGCATACCCTGCACCTGTGTCGATGCGTCTGCGACTTTTTGTCTCCGATTTCGAATTGTGCCGCCTCGTGGCGCCAGCGAATTCAAGTCTGCGACCGAGAGACACGTAACCAGAACGCCCCGCACTGCCAATTTCAATTGGCCAGCATTCAGTTAATTGGGTCCAAACAGTTACAGTTAAATTCATCCAGCGTCTATCGCTGGCTACGTGCCACAAAATGCTGCTGGCAGCAAACAAAGCGTCTCTCAAACACGAGAACACTTGCCGACCATATCTCCTTCTTTATAAACCCAAAAAAGACACCTCTTCATACTTTTAATCCCCCCTTTTCCCATTAACACAATATTATTATGAAATATTTTGTAGCATGCGCGAGTTTTTCGAAAGAGAGAGAAGAACGAGAGGGAGAAGGGGCGTTCAGAAACACTGGAGTGTGAAGAGGGAGGTGTGGAGAGGAGTGGGATTGCAAGGTGTGAACGTTGCATAAATTCGACACAAAGCGAACCAGTTCCAAATGTTCTCGGTGAACATAGTGTGTTCAAAACTATTAAGCGACTAAAATGTTCACTACGTTTCTCCCTTTACTCAATTCTCAAGAATTTCGAAATTAGCTAAAGTTGGGATAAAAAACATAGGAGGAAGAAACGAGGAAACTTATAAAATTTTATAAAATTGTATTTTTTCTACTCAAAAAAAAGAACCAAAAAAAGGAAAAACAGTTTTACCTTTTATCAATGTCTAATTAGGTGCTTGATAACTATTGAAACGATTGTTTGACGTGAAATGTAAATTTCGATTTCACTTAAAATTTTAGTGAGCAATAAAATAGTAAGAATAAAGTATAGGAATTTCTTTCGATATTTTCGATATTTAGATGATTTATTATTTAGAAAGCTTTGTTTTCGGAAAATTCCGAATCAAAATAGGCGTAAAACCAATTTCAAAGTCTTGCCAATCGAATTCTTGACAATTATGGCATTTGCTTGGCTTAGTGTGAAAAGAGGAGAGCTGAGAGCTTTGAATATTTTTAGAACGAGCTGTTGGCCAAGTGGGGTTGGCCTGGTCTAATGGCTCACTTTCAGTTTTCAATTTGCTGGACACATTCTTGAGGCATTTGCGTTAGATTGTTTAACTAGCCACTGTTTTTCCTTTCCTTTTTCTTAGCTCGTTTTCTTTTCTTTTTCATTTTCATTTTCATTTTCATTTCTTGTATTTTCATTTTCGTTTTCATTTTCCTTTGCCCAATTTCCATTAAGAAGTAATTACGTTGCTGCTCATTAATTTCGTGATCGCATGCCAAGTTAAAAATGCAACTGAGGAGAGCAAAACGAAGACGCGGGGAGAACACAGATGAGCCGAGGAGAAGTAGAAATATGTAAGTAGAAGTGAGGAGACAAAACTATTATATCTACTAGTACAACAAATATGAGCACGAGTCCACGGGGAAGGGCAAGGGCAAGGGGAAGGTACAAGGGAAAGGGGCAGGGAAAGGTACAAGGGCTTGGCAACAAGACATTGCCACAACACCTGCCACACAACATACGAATGCAGTTGCAACGAGGGTAAATTTCAAAAGGCAGCTGCATTTTGTTCCCGTTTTCCCTCGCGCGATGCGCATACGCCACGTGTTCCTAATGGCGCTAGTAAATCTAGTTCAGTTTGCTGAGCTGAGTTCAGCTCAGTTGGCCCACCCACAGCATTGGTCAAGCAACCGCTAATCAATCATGCCACATGACCACAACTTGCAACCTGCTCCCCAATGAGAGAATCGATGTTAACCTTCTGCGTTTAACACAGTTTAACACGGTTCAGCAAATGGCACTTTCCAATGCAATCAACGTATGCTAGAGAGAACGATAGAAAGTGGCCCATGTCTTGCACAGAGAGATGAACAGTTTAATTACAAATCCAGCAAAATACCCTTTAAAAACAAATAACCCCACACAAATCTAGCTAATTTCTGTTGTACACCATCGATCGCCATGAAATATTCAGAATATCGGGATAGATCAATTTTAAAAGTGTGTGCTCAAAATCAAGTCTCTAACTTAAAGCATCAGCTTGTTATACCCTTTATTAAAATTATACCCCACGAAAGAATCAACCCAAAATTCCACATAAATGTGTCTCAAATAAAACAAACATCACAAACGTACAGCTAATTTGCATTTAAACTCATTATGAAATATTCCGAATATCGAAATGATAAGCACCTAAAATCTTGTACTGAATATCAAGTCTTGAGTTTGAATATTTTTCTATATCTCTTCCTAAAATAAGACCTTATGAAAAAAGCAGCCTAAATTTCCATTTAATAAATATAATAATTAATCGGCTACATAACGAATTCCCCAGCTTAACTGAGTTCTTATAAGATCTTGAACTATGGATTGTCCAAGATACCCCATTTTGGCCATCTACTGTGTTTAGACCGTAATATGTTAAAAGTGCCGTCAGGCCCAGACAATCTCTGGTTGTAAATGTTGGCAAAAGGCATCTGGACAAGCAGATTCCAGTCAGAACAATGGAGAGTCTGTCAAAAAGTGGCTGAAATAAAGAGCAAGAAGAAGAGCAAGCAGAAAACGAAAAACAAGAAGAAGAGGAAGAGGAAGCAGTATACAGAACGGAGCAGACCTTGAAACAGTTCAAAAACGTAAACGGTTCAGTGATCATTGGATGTAAAAATAGAGAAGAGAAAAAAGTGGGAGACACTGAAATGAAGAAACAGAAACAGCCAAAGCAGAAGCAGAAGCTGGAAGATAATGAGCGTGTGTGTGTGAGAGAGAGAGAGAGAGAGAGAGGGGAAGAATTGCGGCACAACATCCGTCATCTTGGCACTGGCATGCCATGATATAGGGGTCTCTCTACATACATCTAAGTCTCGGGGTCTCGAGTCTAGGGCCTACTGGTAACTGGGCTCTCGACTCTCCAGTCTTCAGTTTTCAGTCTTCAGTCTTCAGCCTGGGGTCTCTGGCGTGCGCGCTGATCTGCCTGACTGCGTCGCAGCCGCCCCGCCAAGAGGTCGATGTTGCTCTCTTCTTGTTGGCTCTTGGTCAAAAATCGTTGAGCCGTTGAGAAGGCAGTCAACAAACAGTCAGCAGCCCCATTAACCATTATCAGTGTTGGTAAACGTCAGTCAGCTGTGCAGCTTTGCTTAGCTGCAGTTGCCATTGTGGTCGGGCATTCAGTTGCCTTATTTCTTTATTTCGTTATTTCTTTATTTCTTTCTCTTTTTTTTCTTTCTACCCGACTTTTGGGATGCGCAATGCCAGATCATAAAACGCCATTAAAATTGCACAGAGTTGAAAGATTTATTTAAGTGTGCTCGACTGGCGAATACCCTATATTATAGATTTGATTCTATTTTCAATTGATTTCACAACTAAACTTTAAAGTTTCAAGCCGAATAAGCTAAGAGGATTGCTCGACCAGACGATACCCTGTAATATAGTTTTGAAATTATTTTTAATTGATAGTCATAATTAAACTGCTTGCTTTGAAGAAATTTAAAATGCATAAGACAAGAATTTAAATTGTGGCTCGACTTAAAGATACCCTACAGTATAGATTTATTATTTATTTTCAATCGAAAATCAGTATTAAAGTGTTTTGTTGGAAGCACAAGGAGTAAGCAGTATTCCATGCAAACAATTCCAAAGGGTTGCTCCGCTAGCAGATACCCTATATGGCATATTTGAAGTTATTTTCAGTTGAAATTCATTGATAAACTATTTCGAATGAAGCAATCTAAGAGGATTACGAAAAGTATGATAAGCTAAGAGAATCGCTGGACTACCAAATACCCTATAGTATATTTTAAATTTATTTCGTATGGAAATGTATTCTTTAAGTGTTTCCGATGAAATTATTTATAAGAATAAGAAAAAGTTTCGGGTTGGTTGACTAGCAGATACCCAGTAGTCATTTTATTCTTAAAATGTATGATACATGCGATTAGTCTCTTAAGTTTTTAGTACCCATTTTTGGATTAGTTAAAGAAGCGTGTAGGCTATCCGACTTGAAGATACCCTGTATACAGTTTTGGTGACGCTTTTTGTATGTAGAGCCCATCGTTTTGGGCTCTGAGTCTGAATCTGTAGATGTAGATACATTTGTATCTGTATCTGTATCTGTATCCGTGACTATGTCTTGGACTGGGTCTGGGTCTGGGTCTTTTTTAAGTGCCCCTGGCAATGCTGGCTGACGACGCCCCGTTGCCGTTGTTGTTGTTGTTGTTGTTGTTGTTGTTGTTGCCGTTGTCGTTGTTGTCGTCTTCATTGTTGATGTTGTTGCTGCCGGTAATGATCTTTAACCAAGCGTAACGTTTGCTTTCAGTGCGTCCACATCTGCGTCGTCATCACCGCCACCACCAAAACCATCGGCAGCAGCAGCACCATCATCATCATAATCATCATCATTATCATCATCATTATCATCATCATCTTCCAGCCAGACATTAACCTGACTCAACTCCTCCCGTTTCGTCGCAATTTTTTGTTATTGTTTTGTTCCCCTTTATTTTTAAATGGCGTCGACACAGCGCCAAGCTTCCCGACCAGATAAAAGCTACAGATACAGCCACAGCTAAAGATACAACTGCCAATACAGATATAGATACAATATATGTATGCAGATACAGGTATAAATACATATCTGATTCGTGTGTGTGTGCAACATTAATGATCAGCCAGGCACACAGTGATTCTGTACAGACCTTGATTTTTTATTCATCAACTTGCCCCCAACTTTTGCTGTTGCGGTTCAGGGGAACTGCCTCCCTCTTCCCCCTTCCACCTTCCACCTTCCGCCTTCCCCCTTCCACCACCCCTTGACAAATCGCATAAAATGCTAAATGGGGCATCCAAGTGAGCAAATCATAAAGTTAACAAAGCCATAAACCCAATGAGAAAAACTTCCCAACAAAATTCTGACTTCCACATTCTCAATTCTCCAAAAATATAAGAAGAAGAATCTTATCTGATAGCCTTCCAAACAAAAAAAAAAAATATTTCGAGTATGTGATTGAAACATGTCAAGAGTTGAAATGTTGGGCTACACTGAAAAAAAACAATGTGTATAAATAACAGGTACATTTTAAAATATTTCAAAACAATGGCCTCATAAATTATTTATTTAAATTTAAGCCAACTCTCTTCTCTAAATTCAACAGATAATCTTGAAACATTAAATTTAAAAACTATTTCAGTCACAGTTAAATCAATGACAGAGTATTTTAAATTAAAATGAAATCATTAAATGCTTTTTTTGCGCTGTGTAGGAAACAAAGTGGATGAATGGCTGGATGGCCAAAAACTTGATGTTTAAATGGAATTTCAGTGAATTTCGCAGACAGACAATGGCAAATTAAGAGCGCCAATGCAACGCTACAGATACAGATGCAGATACAGATACAGATACATATAAAGAGTCGAGATACAGATACAAAGAATCACAGTCAAAGTCAGGGGATGCAGATGCGGATGTCTGAAAATGCAAATGGTTTGCAGTCAATGCCAAATGACCAACAGCTCAGGAATGGACAACAAAGTGGCAGAAACAGAGAGATTAAGAGAGAGAGAGAGAGAGACATAGAGGTGAAGAGAGACATAGAAGGAGAAGAGGAAGAAACGTGTGTGGGAAGCAGAAGCAACAAGAAAAAAAATTAAGATTGATTATGTTTTGAGTTTGCGCGGCAGATTTAGCAGCTCATCTGAAAGATATTTATTTTCAGCTCCTCCCCATTGTGCAGAGTTGGGAGAAAGAGATGAAGAAAGAGACAGAGACAGAGAGTGAGAGAGAGAGAGAGAGCAAGAAAGGGAGAGCAAGCAAGTGTGATACTATAAATAGCTGTGTGCTGACTCGTCGTGATCTTTGCCAGCAGCAACAGCTACAGATACAAAATTATGGATACACAGCTATAGATACAGATACAGATACAGATACAGATACAAATACAGATACACGCACACAGCAGCAGCAGATACAGCAGTAGCAGATACTGAATGCTGATGGAGGCGTCGAAATCTCGGCAGCAAATAAACAACAACCAGATGATAATGATGATGATGATCACAACGCGCGCGCAGATACAGATACAATTGTATCTGTATGTGTGTATCTGTGTGAGTGTGTGAGTGTGCTCACCCATAAGTGCTACATTAATCTCTGTCAGCATGGCCCCCCCATCCCCCCTTTGCCTGCCTCCCCCCCTTGCTGAGTGGTTTTTGTTTTTTAAATTTCTTTTGCTTTGTGGATATCCGAATGTAACTGTGTTTGTGTATCTGTATCTGTATCTGTATCTGTATCTGTGTCTGTATCTGCATCTGTATATGTATCTGTAGCTGCGTCTGCCTCTTTGGCTTGCTTTGATTTTATGCTGTGACTGCCCTCATTCCCCCCCCCTCTCTCTCTCTCTCCCTCTTTCATTCCCCATCCACTTGAATTGCTACTTCGACTTCATCTTTGTTGTGTCAGATCGAAATGGAAACTGGAAAAAAATGTCGTTGCTTTCTTTGGATTTGTAAGCATCTTCAATGCGATTGGCTGCGTCATTAGCTTTGCCACCACATGAGATTTTATTCAAGCCAGGGAATTTGTTCAGATTGGCGAGAGAACATGTTTGAGGTCAAAAAGTATCTTTTGCTTGGTTAGCAAAGAAATTTAAATTTCAATTCAAATATTTAATCAGCTATCAACATTGATTGGAATATTGATTGAGAAAATATATGAGAGAGGCAAGAATCATTTACTTAAAAGCGAAGCAATATTATTCGAATATTAGAAGAGATAATGTCTTAGATAAAGATGTATCTTTTGTTAAGTTGAAAGCTTGCAAAGTTGAGAATTGTGTTAAATTCAAATATTGCGACTGAAGGCTTTAAATTGTATGTGCAAAGATTCAAAATCAGGGCTATGTGATTTGAATCTTAAGAGAAACTGTGATTTTAACTATTAGTTTTTTGTATGAAATATTGAGAGATAATACCTAAGAAATTAAAAGAATCTTTGGTTAATTAAAGAGCTGCTTCAATCTGAGTCGCAGATTAACAGGGAATTTTAAAAGAAATGGAATTGTATCTTTTGTTGAGTCGAATAACTTTTTAGAAATATTTAGGAATTGTGAGGCATTTAATGAAAAAGTATCTCTTGGGTCAAGAAGCATCATTTAGCGATTGATAATGGTTAAAAACCAAATTGAAGGTATTTCCCGAACCAGAAGCAATTCCAATTCATTGAGAAATTTCACAAATAAAATTGTATATTGATAAGAAACTTTAGATTGGCAAATGAATGTATGCAAGAAATATTTCAGAAACTTTCACTTTTCGATTAAATTTTATGTATACACATATTTGTATATAACATAGTGATGGAACAACATCAATGAATTGATTTTTGGACAAGAAATATGTATTTACAAATATATTTATCGATTTCACATAAATCGATAGATCGAGTTGTTCTACAAACACTACCTTGTCTCTTTCTACCTAATAGCTAAGTTAACTTTATATGCATATTGCCAATGATCTTTGTCAGCCTGGAATGGTTCAGTAGCGAACCGGTTTATTCTTTTTTCATTTTAATATTGATGTCGGCTACGAAACTTGTTGAGTCAACGCATTGATGAGCTGAGGGTCAGCTTATGGTGGACTAGACGCATCTGCGGAGCACATCTGTAAATGCATGTAATTCATTGGAATCACCCTGCCTCTACCCCCCTTGCCCACCTCCCTCCCTCGACTATCCCCCTTGCCCTCTTTGTGTTTTTCTCCAAAGAGCAAGCCATAGTAGATGTCGTTACGTTTGAGTGCACAGCGAATCCAAGACGACGACGATGACGACAACAAACACACACACACACGATACAGGAGAGGAAGTGGCAGAGAAAGAAGTAGAGGAAGAGGAAGAGTAAAGAAGGGAGAAGAGAGAAGGGAGAGAAGGAGACGAGAGGGGAAGAGATATGCGTGCATTGGCTTTGATCGCGTGCGCCAAAAAGCCAACAATACGAAAATCAATAGCCAAAAAATTATTAAAACAAAGAGAGAGACAGAGAGTAAGAGAGTGAGTGAGAAAGAGAGAGAGTGAGTTTGGTCAAGCAGATGCTGTCTCTGTGGGGTTGCATGCCACACCCATCCATCCATCGTTCATACCACATGCTCCCACACCACTTTATACTACATACATAGGTACATACATATGTTTGTACCTTTCCATCTTCCCTTTCATTCCCTGGTATTCCCTTTCATTCCGGGACAGTGTCAATGACACACCTTTGGCAAACAGAGAGCAACGCAGACGCCGCAAAGGAAGCGACTTCCCAAACTTGCCGACTTCCCAACTTCCCGACTTCCCGACTTCTCGACTTCCCAACTTGCCGAGCTTACAACGCGGAACCAACGACCATGAATAATCCTCAAAAAACAAGTTGAAATCATATATTTATCTAGACCAAAGAGCTGATACTCTTTCTGGTAGCATTTTTAAGCAGAGTTTTCGATGATTGACCTTGTGATATTTACTTAACAACTTAGTGGGGCCAAAACGGTAAGAACTAAAAGGCTTAAATTTTCACACAACATAGCTGAGAGAAATATATTGACATAAGATGAAGAAAGACGACGTTTTGAATATTTTAATTTATTAATATTCTAGAAAGACTATTCAAAATATGAGCAACGACAAGTATGTTCAGTTAATGTTTGCGACTCCTAAACTTTGTGCGAAAATGTAAATATTTCATATTTAAGGACCATCAACGTATTTCAAATCAATCTCTAGAAATCACTACACCTGGCAGATAGAGCTAACAATTATGCAGAAGATGTGAGGTAACAAGCCTCCAAGATCATATAAAGTCTATAAGATATATGTAATTAATCATTTTTATTTAGGTTAGGGTATTTAAAAGGAAAGTTGGAGGTTGCCAGGTCGAAGTCGAAGTTGAAGTCACAGTTGGAGTATGCAACGCAGCATGGTGTTATACACACACCTACACACACACACACACACGCACGCACACACACACACACAGACCAACACCTACACACTCTCAGAGGTCCCTGAGCACACAAAGCGCCATCAACTCACGCACACGAAAGCCGAGAAGCCCCGCGACGAGCGACACTTAAGCCTCAGCGTCATCGCTAATGGAAGCTCTGGGCCTGTACTTTATGTGTAGGTGTACAAATGTACACATGTACACATGTGTATCTCCAGACATAGTACTTACAGTTAGTCAAGTAATTGTTTTGACAAAACAAAAAATGCACATCAAAATTTTGTCAAAATAAAAAAAGAACAGTTAATAATTATGCAATTAAAAATTTTATAAAAAAAAAAGAATGATCTGGACGTATCTGAAAATCTTTATAAAAAAATAAAACTAATTTTGGTAAATATTTTTTTGTGCTTTCGGTATTGTTTAATGTTTTTCCATTCTGATGAAATAAGAAAAAATTTATGATCAATATGGAAAATTCAAGTTATTTTATAAATATAATAAATTCACACTTGCTTGTAATATGATACATTTTTTGAATTAGATGGAAAAATCATCTGGACGAATGAAAAAATCTGAAAAAATAAATGGTTGGTCTTCTTTTTGGGGTATTATTATATAATACAAAAATGTACAATAAGTATTGAATATACAAGTTATTTTATAAATTTAAATAAAAATATATGTATGTCAAAACTTGATTAATTGAATGGAAAAATTAGAGAGAAGCTTAAATGCTTTGTTAAAAATCAACCAAAAACTTTTTATTTTATAGATTAATTTTAAAAATTATAGCTGTTAAGGTTCCTGGTTAAACCAAATGGATCTCATTATCTCTTATTCTTTAACTTGTTTTAAGAACCATAAGCAGCTAGTCGAATAAGAAAAAAGTAACCAAGAAAACTTGCACTGTAGTTTAATATTGAATTTAGTTTTTGGTCAAAACAATTACTTGACCAAGTGTATATTTCAGATATACTGACAACTAATGAGACTGAACAGCAGCCTCGCCATGTAAGTTGGAAAAACCGAGTCGTGGGGTTGCTGATTATCAGGACATGCATATGAACAAGCTCATTAGACGAATCCTTGGAGAGTGCTCTAGACATACACACAGACACACCAATACACTGACAGCGAGACAGAGACAGAGACAGGGTTAGAGATAGACATAGAGATAACAACAGCGACATAACATTTTGTTGACCGCTTTTGGCGCTTTTGGGCCACATGAATAATGATGATGATGATGATGATGATGAGGATTGTCGCCTGTCCTTTTGACCAGTTGATGGCGCAGGAGAAAATATAAAAAAAACTGGCTCTTAAGGGGGTGTAATGGGCAACACTTTGTAAGCTTTGACATGCAATTCAAGGAGAGCTGAATGTCGCCTTGGATGTCTCAACAATGTCGCCTAATGTGGGCAGCTAACACAAGGTTATATGTATTATGAGTAACGAGAAAGATATAGAGAGCTGGAAGCTATACACTTAAGGTGGCTGAAATGGACTGGGGATAAAACTGCTATGAAAGAAAATATGATAGAGCTGAAGGGCAGCTTTTTTCCAGAATAAAACCTAAGACAAGATATCCAGCCAAGCCAGAGACACAAAGAAATATAGAACGAACTGAGATACAAGTTTTGGAAACTTCCTTGAACAAGCTCAAATAATTTATCTTAAAAAAAAGAAGAAATATCGGAGAAAATAAAATGAAAAGAATACATCTATACATCAAAAAAGTTTCTAGTAAAGAGTAAGTAATTCCATGGTCAGTCATTTTTAGAATTCATCTGTATTTCCCATAAAAGATTAGTCATCCTAAGATTTGAGTCTATTCAAAAGTCAACTGATTTTCAATTGGTTAATTAAAACTCAGTTGCAATCAACCCCCACAATGGGAATCTCTGCAGCACTGAAAGCTCAATAGTAACGCCATTTTCTCAACAAATCACAGATGATGATAATGTTGATGATCAAGTGCTTTGATTTAGCAACCCTCTAACGGTGCAGCAACCCTCCCCCACACCTCAGAGGGTGGATGTCGTAATCGGAGAATCACGTGGTGTCTCCCAATTCAGATTTGGCCAACCAAAAGCGAACACAATTTGCAAACGAAGCGTAAGCAAAAAGCATTAATTACACACATACACACACAAACACAGACAGCATGGGTGGTTGGGTGGTTGGGTGGTTTGTGTAGTGCACAACCCTTGAGTGGGTTTTTTTTAAGTCCCGTACCTCAAAATATACAAGAGGGTCTATTTAGTTGGTGCAAAGGAAAATGTGCGTAAAAGACAGAAAGAACTGCGAAAAAGCCCATCAAGTCTATATATTCTTGATCGAATCTGCAGTCGCTTTGATAGTAATACCATACCAATACCAACGAAAGAAACTATAGGAGATTGAGGGACCAACTTCTTGTAAACCAACGCAATTCAAGAAAAACGACTGACACCTGCACTTTCAGCGCTAGAGTCTCCATATTTGATGGTTCGTATTATCCCCACAATACACCCAAAATACTTAAAATATAAACCTCTTTTTGGTGACAATAAATGCGTGTTATTATTAGCAGCTATCCCACTTAATTGCATCATGATCGGATTATTAAAACTCTACTTATGGCTGTTTTAAGTTTCTCGAGCGCCTGAATGTATGCAATAATTTTTATATAGTTGAAATAATGAAGTTAAACAACTCGATAGATCAATATATTGACTTTTCTAGCACCCGCATATATGATCGGACTCATTCATGTTATTAAGTAAATAAGTAAATATATAAATATATTGCATGTTCAGAATCACCATCGAGATTTAAATTTTTTTTTATATTACCACGTTTAAGTTTAAAATGCATGAATATATTTTATGAAGTACGGGTATTCTACAGTCGGGCACTCAATTATATGGTTCTCGCTTGCTTTTTCACCAGTGCACGCAAAAAAGGACAAATTCATTGTGTGGCACAGGGAAGGAGGAGCAAAAAGAGGGTTACGATTTTGGATGCAGACAAATGCGACACAAGCGGATGATGGCAATGGGATATGAAAGCGTAGATAGGGTTGTCCAAGAGCGGGGGAGGTTGCAACCCTAAAGGGTACACGTGTGCGGATTTGTCTGTGTGTGTGTGTATTTTTTATGTGTATGTTTGTGTGCCTCAATTCGTGTCCATGTCCTCGCCCTCGTCATTGTCCTCGTCAGAGCGTCAAAGTTGTCGTCTACTCCCTGCTCGCTGCTTCCTGCTCTTCCCTCCTCCTCCCCCCCCCATCCCCCTTGGCTACTGTTTCTTCAGTTCGTTTTTGGCTCGGCAAAAGTATCTGCAAAAGTACATTTCGAGCTGGAAACGGAAAAATCTATTAAATCAACGTTGCTGCGGCAACCAATTGCGGGCAAACGAATGAAACCACCGAAAAAGCAACACAGCGAGAAGGGAGAAAGTCTGTAAGTGTGTGTATGTCTGTGTGTGTGTGTGTGTGTGTGTGTTGGGGATGGGGAGTGATAGGGGGAGGGGATGAGGTTGAGGTTGCTTAGCAGAGGGTTGAATGAGACGAGCCACCCCCGTGCTCGCATTGGTGTATCTAAGTAGCGCACAGATACAATTTACAGCTCGCATTTCGTATGCAAAAACGCTGCCAACAACAACAGCACGAACAACAACAACAACAATACGAACAACAACCAGAATAGCAACAACAACAACACGGAAACTTTTTTTGCCGCACGGCAACCGCAGCCAAAGGGGCAGCTGTTTGTTATATTGGGCTCTTACCAAGTTTCTTGTGCTTTGGCCCGAACGGCAAATCGTCAGATACATTTGGCTCGAATTTATCGCTGCTGTAACTTGGGCCTCAATTTCATACTGAACATGGGTGTGTGAGTGTGTGTAAAAACTTTGAAAGCAGGAAATTGTCGCATAGAGACACCCCCTTTCACCCCTTTCCCCAATTCTCCTCCACTCCACTCCCCTCACACACACACACTCACACACACATCACATCCTGAATGCTCCCCCAGCTAAAGTCGCTTTTTTCCAGACGTAGCCCACACTGAACATCCCTTGTCGAGCCACCAAGATGGCAGACATTAGACCAAAAGGATATCAAATTGTACTCTGATAGGTCCTTGGCATAATGGAGCTTAAACTAAGGAAGAATCTTCTACCGTTATATTCTACCTTAGATCACAGCAATCAATAACAAAACTATCTTCGGTCTACCAATATTAACACGTCGATATAGTATAACTATCCCTATCTTAAGTATCCTATCACACATAAGTCAAATTCTGAAAAAAGTTGTGTCAAATTTTATCAATTCTAATTCTTCAACGTTTTGTCTTCCTAGGCTTAGCCCACATACCAAATTTCCCTCTTCTAGCTCTTCTACTTTCCAAGTTCCTTAAGTACACCTGCGATAGTTGAACTCTTCTGAACGAAGAAACTTTTAAATACTAAAGCATTCCCTAATCTTTACTTTTTCTAAGCTTTTTCGGGCTTTACAATGCTTCTTTAGCAAAAAATCATTACACCAAATTTGTTAACTCTAGCTCTTCTAGTTTTTTAGCTCCTCAAGTCTCCTTGTGACACCTGAGATCAGCTTAGGAAAGAATCCCTTTATTATTTTTATTTTCTTCCTAAAATGAGATAAAAGACCATCTAACTTTACCTTAGACATTATATTTTGTTCAGAAAAGCCGTCTAGTGAAAAATTCGCAAACTAAATGTGAAGCATCTAGCTCTTCTACTGATTGGGTTTCTAAAGATCTTTAGCAAGAATTAAGCTAAGTTAGCAGCTTGTTAGCTCTTTTTCTTATGCTATAATCATAGCATGGAATCAAAGATAGCCTCACCTCTATTGAGGTCTATAAAACCACTTGAAATACCCGATCTACCAAGCTTGAATATCTCCAACTCTTCGACACTCCGAATGAGCCTAGACTCTGGTTTGGACTAATTGAACAATTTTATTACCTCCCACTAACAGTCTTCGTTTTCTTACCTTACTCTCCCAATTAACATCTTTATTTACAGGGTATTTTTGATAGTCAAACTGTGCAAGTCCCGTTTCGCCCCACTCAGGATTGCATTGCTATGCAAATTTGTTGCTGCGCTCGAAGACGTTACGAAATCCGCTAAACGTTCACATTGAGGATTTATGTGACATTCGCTTTCGAGGGGTGTGTGTGTGTGTGTGTGTGTGTGTGTGGTAGCCTAGCATAGGGAGGAAATGGAGAAGCGATTTGGGGTCATGTTTTGTTGACATCAGCAGAATGCAGCTGGCATTCGAGAAACGCCAGCGCGTAAATCATGTCGACTGCAGCTCTTTCTGACATGGCCCTCAGATAAGGCTTATATATGAAGGTATTATTATTATTATTTGTACGACCTTGATGTACATACATATGTATAAGGAGGACGGGTCTTTTTCTATCTAATGAGAGTACATGGAGACAAAGGAGAAGGATGTCTCTAGACACTCTGCATAAAATACAATCCTGGGTCTAGTTCCTGGAATTCTCTTTCCAGAGCTGCAATCTTTTTGTTGTTGTTGTTCATATTAACTTTTCCTTTTTACTAAGTTATTATTAAAACCGCTTCTCTTGAAGCTTTGATTCTTTTTGTTATGCGTCATAGATTCTTTCTCCAATTTCAAATAATATTTCAAATGTTATTCGACTTTTTCTCTCATTTTTAAGTTTTATTCCTCTCTCTTATCATCCTTAGATAACATTCAAGCCAGAGTTCATCTGAATGTACATTCTTTCTCTTTTATGATGATGACTAATGTACTAGTGGGCGGGATTTCAGGACTTCATCCACCTGCCACACGCAATGCAGCAAATCAATGCGCAATAACCCAAAAAAAAGAAAGCAAAGAAAAAAGAGAAGAGAAATAAAAAAACGCAATGAAGAAAACAATGTCCTGCCATTTGGAGTAGCCAACCCCCTGCTCCTGCTTCCCATCTCTTTCAGTCCCCCCCCCGCAATCTCCTCTACCGATTCCTCAGACCAGTAAACAACAACAATAACAATAACTACAACAATAACAGGAGGAACAACAACAATCCGCGGTCCCCACTTCATCAGGCCCATGTCAGCCGCTTGTCATTCGAGTTTGAGGCAAAAAAGCAACCAAGAATTTCAGATTCATGGCTTTGGTTTTTACTCCTATACCCTGTACTACGATAAGAGGGTACTACAAGCTTGTGAATCATTTTGAGGCATAGCTTAAAGTGGCCATGGTATCTTAAGTTTAATCTTTTTCCAGGCAGCAAACTTTTCACATTTAATTTTTTCTCCACAGCTCAATGTTTTAAAAAGCGCACTATAATCGCATAGTTAAATCAATAACTTTGATTCTTAACTGGTTTCGAGTTTAGCATGTGTATTTGATGTTCTAAGAATTTCAAAAAAAATCGCTTAAGAAATTCCGATTATAATTGGATAATTAAAGCTACAACCTTGATTGTTGCTAGTGGATTTGGAGTATAAGTGTATTCGATATTCAAAGTTCTGTAAGTAGGAAAAAGTAAAGAGTTCTTAAAAAGCTCGATATTATCGGATAGTTAAAGATATAACCTTGATTCTTGATGGATTTATTCAATTTTATTTCAATGTAATGAATGGGTGTCTGTTAGTCGGGTATACTCTACTTGCGTATGCTTACTTGTTGTATTTCTGTTTGCTCATTTCCGTTGCACACACACACACACGCACACACACACACACACACACACACACACACACACACATAGACATGCTCAGGAAAATGCGACGCGCCATCATTTAACGTCTGGCTGCGTGGCGACGCTGTTGACTGCGACGTTAACAGCGACCGTCCGTCCGTCAGTCCGTCCGTCCGTCCGTCTGTTCGTCTGTCTGCCCCGCTCCGCCCGCTCTGCCCGCCACCCACTTTATCCAGCACCCTGTGCAGCCACCCTCGCTTGTCATTAATTTACCTGCCAGCCGTAAATCCCCCTGCCCGTTTGGCCACCCCCTCCCCTCATGATATCCGCCCTTCCTTCCATCTCCCACCGCCCATTAACCCCCCTTCCAGTTGCCCTCATCCTACGCACGCAGTCGGAGCCTTCAGTCAGTCAGTTTAGTTGCCTTGTCAGCTCGTCAGTTTCCAATTCCATCCCCGCTTGCTCTGTCTCTCTCTCTCTCTTTCTCTCACTCGCTCTCTCTTTTCATCCCTCTCTCTTTCACACTCGCTTGCTCTCTATCTCATGCTTGTATATATGTGTGTGTGTGTGTATGTGTGTGCTTTGACAGGTGAATTATTTCCCTCTGTGCGCATTTCTAATTGGATTTTCCCTAGTTCTAAGAAAAAATCTATGAAATTTCTTTCAGTATTTTTTTTTCGTGCTGAGCGACCTTCTCTTTTCGCCCCCTACCCTTGTTTTTGTGGGTTCGGCTCACCTCGGGGTTTTTTTTTTAGTTTTTTAGTTTTCGACTCGTCTCTTGTTACAGGTTGTTCTCGGTTCCGAGCTCAGAGCAACCCAGTATTATAACTACCCCCCAGAAATGAGAAATCACCCCCAGCAGCAGCAACGGCAGCTGCAGCAGCTCAGCTCACTACCCTCTATGTGACCTCTACTCTCTACTCTGCCCACCTTGCCCACCTGACACAGAGACCGCACACTCCCCCCCCCCCCTTCTACCGCCACCCCCCAACCCACCTGACACCCCTTTGGCCCATGTTCACATCATGCACGACGATGACGTCGTCGTTTTTAGTCGGTTTTCATTCTTCTCTTCACTTTTGTTGTTCTCGTTGTAGCTGTTGCCTTGGCCGATTCTCAGTATATGTACAAACATACATATATACATACCCTGTATATGTACGAGTATATACAGCACATCATGGCCACCAGTCAAAGACGGGGGAAGAGGGAAGAAGGAGGCGCCTTCATTGCAAGTTCTTCTGAATTTCTGATGTTATTCTGATAAATTCTCGACTCTTATATATATATATATATATGTATATGTGTGTGTGTGTGTCTATGTTTATATGTATGTATATTGTGTAGCCTCTCCCCGAGGGAAGTTTAGTTTTACCTGCCTACGTTTTTTGCCCCCCATCAGAAGCATTTTTCTCGCTTTTGCAGCATTTTCTGCTTTTTCTCGTTCAGAGTGTACAGAAAAATCAATATGGATGAACAGATAATATGTACATATATGTACATATGTATGTATATATCTATTTGCTAGGTGCTGCCAGCACATTAGGATGCAGGCTAAAAAACATGGGGCACATTGTGAGGTTAGATTGAAGCCAGATTAAACAGAATGAGGTTAGGTTAGACAGCAAGCATGAAAACTACAGTTGAGCTCGAAATGACTAGCTATACAAATAGTTGCAGATATACAGAATAACAAGTTCTAGCATATATCAGCTGGCGAAGACTAATCTGATTACAGATCAATATACCTATGAGATTGTAAGAATCCAACTTATAAGTATTTATAAAAATTCGATCAAATTTAAGACTGTTTCCCACCTTAAGACATTCTTCATTTCAGAATTGCCACCTCAAGCTCAGATATGACATTTGCAGTTGCCCAAATCGGTACCTATAAGAATGAAATACTCTCGATTAAACTCAATTTCCACAGATTCAGCGATTTTTTTTTAAATATCAGAGAACAAACGAAGTCTCAAACCGTTGCGAAGAGAGTGAAGACATCAGACCCATCCAGCGGTGTCTGTAATATGATACTCCTATGCGATATGGATCCGATATCGCAATATATCTTCTGCGCAACGCAAGGCGGTTCAAAAATTGCACTCGCAAGATAAAATTCAGGCCAAAAACGAACGGAAAAGCAAAAAAAAAGAATTATACATGAAGAAAGAAAAAAGCTCACTGATTATAACAAAATACGAAAAAAATGAAGAACAAAAGAGATATATATTTGTATATAGGAAAATTTTGAGTATGCAACATCTTTTGGTCTGTGCTCAATGACATGAGAATCATTATATTGCAACATGGACAACTTCATTTGGATACACTGCCAAAAATGGCTGGAAAGTACTTGTACTGGTAAAACAAGAATAATATTTCATATTTGTTTGATCTACAATATTAGGAATTATGATATCTGGCTTGAATGTATATTCAAAAAATAATGTTTTTCTGTTTAAAATGAATATAATGTTGTGAAAAAAATATTTCATTACAAAGAAAATGTTTACAATTTTATTATTAACATTATTTTAAGCAAGTTCAAAGCTTAAGTGTGATATATGTTTACAAATTATTAAAATAATGCTAAGAAAAAATTATAATCTGAATGTAACTCAAATTCAATTTGAATGTTTGAAAAAAAAAATTGTTAAAATATAATGTATTATTGCAAATATGAATATTCTTTTTTGGCAGTGTATTCAAATGAAATCGGAGCATATGCGATGGCCGATTGATCAACAATGTGCGAGCTGGTATGGGTAAGTCATGGCTATGGTAGGGTCCGACTCTGCTTATAGGGCAGATATTACAGGTGCCGAGGAGAGTAATTATTGCATGTGCCTTGCATTGGAATAGCTCGTGATTCCCCATACATGATTTGATATGATAGTGGGTAGAGTGATAGGGAGTATGGAATATAGAGATAGAGACAGAGACAGAGACAGAAATAAGATACACTGTACCACATATGAAGCACGTGCTGTGGCCAAGTTGTAAGAATGAGAATCTCAGAGGGGGGCAGTACCAGACACAGCTACATATATGTATGTATATATGTGTGTATATATCTAGACTCTGACTGACTTCGAGACAGAGTTAGTCATTCGGTCATTCAGTGCGCTGCTGATATGTTTATTTATTGTTTACAAGCTGTTCAGGTGAATGACACTTACACTGACAGAAAATGTTGCTATGCAAAACGACAAGTTACAACTCAAAAATAAATGGCAATATCTAAATTGAAAATTATTTCGTTCATATTTAGCAACTGTCTTGATTAACCATTCAATAATTATTTTTGATTAACTTTAAATATTCTTAAATCAATATATTTTTCAAGTGTACATTTTTAGAGCTAAGATCTGGTCATCGTCTTACACAAAACGCTGCCTCTCTATAAGATGATATCGTATACCATCTTATATGCACTCAAGTGAGGTCTGATTACATCAATTGTACCAGGTAGAACAGCTCTGATATCGTTTCCCATTTACGTTTCGTATTTGGATTTCGCTGATGTTTCGCATTTCTTGTTTCTATATAGATCAATGGTCGCTGCCTGTCGCTCACAATCCGTATATATATGTACATATATTGCATTTGATTTGATTTTTATTTATTTTCTGCCAACACTGAAGAATTATTTTATTTTATTTTATTTTATTTAACTTCGCTGGCACTTTTGTCGCTTTTTCTTCTCTCTCCAATTTTTTTCTTTTTCTCATTTTAATGCAACACAATTCTTGAAAATACTTCAATCTGTTGTTGTTGTTGTTGTTGTTTTTGTTGTTCTTCTTCTTCTTGTCATCATAATCGTAATAGCATTTATCATTGTAATCACTTGTTAACTTTGTTCCCATGCTAACAAGATGACCGCAAATTTTTGTGTCTTTTATCGCAACGAGAAAAACTGAACTCGAAATAATCATACAATGATATTATTATTTGTTGCTCTCTCACTCTCTTTTTCTTTGTCTTTCCCTTTCACTCTATCTCAATTGCTCTCTTAGTTTCTGGTTGATTCCATTCCGTAGTTGGTCAACCACAAAGACCCCAAAACAAAGTGACAAAATATGAGTTCTCTCCTTAGTTTCTGCACAACTTTGACACATACCAAAAAAAACTTAGAATTGGGTATTTTATTTTCATATCAAACACAAGTTGTAGTTTTCTAGTAGTCTTCAGTTTTTATTAAAAAATCCAAGAAAAAAAAGTCTTTTTATCATAAGTTTGATTTCAAATATTAATTAAACTGAATATAAGAGTAACATACATTTTATTTTGAATACGAGTAATATAATATAATATATAATAAATGAAATATGACACTATGTAAGAAGATTTCATTTAAGCGTATTATGTAAACTCTCAGTTTGACCTTTTACTGTGTCAAATATTAAAATAAAAATAAAATTAAATAATAATTTTAAAAAAAGTGCATTTTAGATATTTAATTTAATTTCTAAAAACTAATAACTGATCACGTACATATGTTCAATTAAAATTCCTAAAAATAAACAACTGAACAGCTCTCGATATCTTACTTAACATTTATTTACTCTTTTAATTTAACTTTCTGTTAATTGTCTGTAGTGCTTAAACGATATATCGATAATTTACGCATCTGCCTGCAGTTAACAGATTTTTCAGTTAACAGACATTTTGTTTACAGTAAATCTTCATTTTGACAGTAACATTGTGATTTTTTTAAAAAGAATACCCTGTAAAACGTGTGCAGAATGATATTTCAAGTAACGCAAGTTATATGTACATAGATATGTACATACATATGTAGGGTCTCTCGATTGCTGTATTCGTGACTTGATATTTACTTTTATCACACATGGGGCGCCATGTGTTCTGGGTGCTATCAGCAGGCTCCTTCTGGGCCAAAGCCGCAACCGCAAGCTTCAGTGCCTAAGTGTAGCATTAAGGTTTTTGGATCATGAATGTGGTTTTCAATTCAATTTCAGCTGGGAATGCGAGAATTCGAGAATTGTGAATGATATGGGTTAATGCTGTCTTATTAGTCGAGCCACAGCTTCTGGTAGCTGGTTAGCAGATGTCCAGCCTGCTGCCCTGACAGCCCAGAAGACCACAGAAGAATGTTCAGCAAATCTACAGAGTAGGAAATAAGTGTGAGCTGTCCTCTATATACTATAGAGATAGACGGCGACCTTCGATGCGTTTGTTTACACAAACTCGGACGAAATTATTTCCTTATAGCGGTCATAATCTATCCGCACACTCGATACTATGTAGAACCGATAGCCAATACCAGATACTTTGCCTTTGGCCGCTGCCAATTGCGCCTCCGATTGCACTTCTCGTGCCAATTGCCAGTTGGAATACCCTAGAGACTTTGAGGTAAGGGGTATGCTAGTTAAAGATATCATAGCAATTTAAATGCGTTCAATAAACCAAACAACATTCCGACCATAGCTATTGTAAATTTTAATCTGCTAACAGGGTATCACAGTAGTCAGTCAGCTTTTTTAGTTGCTTTATTCATTAAGCTTTTTATTTTAAAGCTTTTTCCTGAGAACTTATTTTTTATCTTGACAGGGTATTGCTTTAGTCAGTTCGTTTTTTATGCTATTATCTTACTAAATAAGCTAATTTTTTATTAATTTGGTCTTCATTTAATTTCAAATTGAGCTTGTTCAGCTCTTTATAAATGTTCGTAATTTACAGGGTATGAGTTTAGTCAACCAGCTAAAAATCTATCTGACTATTTAATACTTTTAGCTTTATTCCTTGCCACATACAGATTTTTCTGCATTTTTATTAGCATGACTATTGACTTTACAGGGTATGTCTGAGTCGTTTGATACTCTGTGCAGTTGCCTTAATGATTTATTCACTCTCAGCTTAATTGAGCTTGCTCTGCATTTTTATGAGCGTTTCAAGTGATTGTACAGGGTATCTATTTAGTCGGTCAGTTGACTTGGTTGCTTGAACGTTTTGCTTAAATCTTTGCTCAAACATTTTACAACAATCGTTTGGCGTCGAAATGCAATTAACTGCAGATTGCTGGTTCGCTATCGCCACACTCTTCCCTCATTTCCACCCTCTCTCTCTCTCTCTCTCTCTCTCCCCCACACTACGTTCTCCTCACCTGACCTCAACCACCTGAGACATTCGATTCGCCAATCAGTCGGATGAGCTTAATAGAAGTGTGTCGCACTTTTAACTTGCAGTTCTCAATTTAATTGTTTTTTGGTTTTTTTATTGGAATTTCGAAAATTGTAACTCGAATTTAAATAGAAATTTGGAAATCTATTCTTTAAACCAATAAGAAGAATGTGCAAAATCTATTAAAGTCTTCAGAAGAACGTCTTAAGTAGTTTTTAATTACATTATAAACTATGTATTTACTTCAAAAGTCTTATAAGAAAATTTTTCGATTTTTCAAATTTGTACTACCAAATGTTATAATAACATTTGCTGAAAGAAAGAAGAAGAATAGATAACTATTTAAACTTTAATTTCCCAGCAACTCCTGCCTATCTAAATATTTTGTTAAAATTAAATAAAATGTGTATAAAGTCACCAGAAGAATATATTAGGTAGTCTTAATTTTAAAGTCGAAGTCTTCATAATTCGAACTTTTTCTTTGAATAATGATGATTCGAGCTAAAGAAGTTTGAATGTATTTTTAATTAATTCTAGATGCAACTCCTGCCTAGAAGAAGTGAAGCAAAAGAAAATCGGATTGCATATATTTCTTCTTCTTTCTCTCTCCCCTTTCTTCTCTCTTTCCCTACCTGCAGTAAAAATCTTTCTCTTCGCATTGAACTCGTTAAACTTTCTTATACACAGTTATAGGTAGTCGGTGTATACGAATATGTCTATAGATAGATCAATTGTGACTCGATCTGCGAGCAGAGAGGGGATCTTCGAGGAGGGTGGGAAAGGGGGGAAGGGAGGGAGGGAGGGAGGGTAACTGGCTAGCAGCTTGCTTAACAGATGTTGAGCTTATCGGTTTCTGTCGTAGCTGATACGACAGCATTTTTCAATGTATTCCGTTGTGTTTAATTTTATTGGTTCTTTTATTGGTTACACTTTACCCGACGTCAGTAAAAAACGCCAATCTGTCAATCATTTTAACTGACTCATGGACTCTTCTAAAGACCCAATATTCGTAGAACTCATAACTCAGCTCAGAATGGATCATTCTCTCCGGTTCCCATAATCCCATATTCTCAAGAAATCTACGTTCTCGTATCCTCAAACAATCAGCTGTGTCTATACTTAGAGGAATGTCCATGACATCTGATCTTCGAGTAAAGCTACTCTTCGATTCAGGGAACAGATATTTCTATTCTACTAGAATCAAAGCTGGTAATAATAATCGAGAGTGATCGGAATTTGTCTCTATTTTTCTAGTTAAGTGAACCTTAAGCCCGAAATAAGAAAATTATTGTGGAAAATTAATTTTCTTCATATAATTAGTGCTTAAACTCATTCTCTCATTTATCCTTCTGGGCAATATCTGGAAAAATCTGGAATTTGGAATATTTATCCCCATAGATTGAAAATGCAATGTTTCATCTGTTTGAAATTTTCTCTTTTTTTTCAAATTTAAAATATAAACTATAGATTAAATATTAACTATAGAAGCATTTTCCGTTCTTTCTTATCAATTATTTTCGAAATTCAACGCTATAAATTTGTAATGCTTTTTGGAGAAACTGTTAAGTAATTCAAAAGCTACGTAATGCCTTTGGCATTTCTCTGACCAAATTTGGTCAGGATGATATACATATACCTCAAGATATGTACCTTAAAAAAAAAAACACATAAAAAGTAGTTCATACAAAAGAATAATTTTTGACCGATCTTTTCTATGACTATAAAATATAGGATCTGTCCGAATCCGACAAATTGAAACATTTCGTGAGCAAAAAAAAAGAAGAATACAAAATGTTGTAAATTACTTTGGATCGAGTCTGAGTTAATTATCTGGTCTCTGCACCCTCTTGAAAATGGAATTCGGGAGGCGAATTATTCATGTGGCTGCCACACAACACACACACACACACACACACACACACACAGAGAGAGAGAGAGACGGCGCCTAGCAACTTACCTGGTAAAGCCCTTGCACACCTTGAAACGAACGCTCAACGTCCAATTATAATGAGGCACTTGAGCTTTGCGGGGAACGCAGAAAGCAGAAGACAGAAGGCAGCACAGAAGACAGAGGACAGAAGACAGAAGACAGAAGACGACAACGACAACGACTCAATGGCTCAATGGCAGCGAT
Organism: Drosophila rellima; assembly: GCA_035043635.1. NCBI lineage: Eukaryota > Metazoa > Arthropoda > Insecta > Diptera > Drosophilidae > Drosophila > Drosophila rellima. The sequence continues at coordinate 2,460,479 of JAWNMV010000302.1, read as the reverse complement.
TGTTCACCATGACACAACACACACACACACACACACACACACACACACAGTGAAAACAAATACGGCCCACATCGCTGGCCATTTTCTTATTTATTTTATCAAAGGCGACGCCAGATTTTCTACATTTGATAAATGGGGGCGCACATTATGGATTTTGTTGGAAGTAAACAGCAAAATGCCCTAGAGAAACAACAGACAGCAAGCCAAGTGCAAAAGAGAGAGACACACATAGATCGAGAGAGTGAGAAAGAGTGTGAGAGAGTGAGAAAGAAAGCAAAAGATCAGTGCTGGAGACAAAGAAGAATAACAACTGCAGGCAGTCGGAATTTCTATATCGAACTTCATGCGATTGGTAGATTTACTAAAGAGATCATTCAGTTCATATTCAGCAGCAAGCTGACTTAAAAATACCCTGTAAAAGATACCCTCCACTTTTGAAAATAATCAACTGATTGCCTTAACTTTAAGTCGAAAAACTCTTCAACTTAAAAATACGCTTGTAATTCTACAAGAAATTTCTACAGTGTGAATTTTGTTCAACCTGCGGTAAGTTATTTCAGGTTTTAATTCCTTATAAAACCTAAACTAATCTCAATTCATATCAGCCATCTATGACTAACCAACTGAAGACTCATAGATCTATCAGTTAATTGAAAATTCTGTAGACCTTATTGCTTCTTATGCAAGGTGAATTCCCCCCCAAAAGAACAAATAAACAAACAAATTTAAGCTCTTTTGGGGAGTTATCTTTGTAATTCCACGTCAACTAATAATATACTGTCATACTTAACCAATTCTCTAGTGATCCAAGAAAATCCTTCAACTTATGGAACTGTAGTATTTTTAAAGAAACTCTTTTTTTCTAAAAATATTAAGAGATCCGACATTTAATATCATAAAGATAAATTTGTCTAAAGTTAGCTTTTTTAAAATATTCCGCAGGAATATTCTGCCAGACTTGGAAAGTCTGGCAACTCCATATCAGCTTATTTAACATTATTTCCTCCTTAATATTGAAAAACGATTTTACTTTAAACAGCTATTTTTCATGCCAAACGAAAAGGAATAAAACATTTAGATTTTTCGATTTTTTAACACTCTGGCAACTCTGTTGCACCTGTGGATCGGATACTGAATGTCGCACGCTGCAAATATTTAACCTAATTAAATTAAAACCTATTCTCTCGTCTCAAACAGATACTGTGCTGACAATTTCAATAACTTGACTTGTCTATTTTCATTTTTTGTGTTTTTTTTTTTATTTTATTTTTTTTCTGTTTTTTTTTATTATTCATTTGGAAGAGCTTGTAGGCCTTGTCTGTCTGTCGCTAACCAAGTTACGCGACGCGCCCGCACAACCGGAGGGAGATATTATCTAATGCCACGACAAATCCCCCATGCTTATGGGAATGGGGCAGCTCACGTATTCTCTATGCCATGGGGGCAGGGGACAAGGGGACGGGTAGTGGCAGCGTTCGTTAGGTGAGAAGGGAGAAGGGAGAAGGGAGAAGGGGGTAACTGTAGACATATGACAACAGCACATCATCATTCAAAATATCTTATCAGACATTCAGAATGGAAGAGTAAGTCAAAGCGAGAAAGAGACAGATTGACAGAGCAAGAGATGTGGAGAGAGAGAGAGGGAGATAGAGATAGAGATAGAGATAGAGCGACGAGGGAAGGAATCGAATTCGAAATGTATTGAGCAAAGTGCATGGAAAAATCATGGCGAAAATCGTGCCTAAAGGCGCGTAGCTTACCGAGATATCTCTCTCCCAGCCTAGCTTCCTCCCTCCCCCTCTCTCCCACTGTCTATCTCTCACTCTCTCCCTCTCTCTCTCTCTCTATCGCTCTTTCACTTCGTCAGCGACTTCGTGTGCGGATTCGGCATTCAGATCGTTTATTTGCCAATAACTTAGAAGATATACGAGCGAGTTTTGTAACTTGCACCGATAATAATTTGTAATACCTTTTATTTTTTTGCTCTATATATTTTTCTGGTACTTTTCGTTTGTTCAGTCGGCTTCGGCCTTAGAAGTTCACAAATAACAACAACGATGAGCAAAACATTTTGGATGACAAGTCATCAAGTCGCGTCGCACTTACATAGAAATATCGCATTAGGTAGAATAGACGTCGTAAAACTAGGGGAAGATTTTTTTTTTTTTTTGAATTTGAATTTGAATTTGAATGAATGTTTGCGACGCCTATCGATGTCGGTGCAAAGTCGATGGGATTTTCTGTGGAAGTTACTAGGCGCCAGCTAACTGATAATACACTCCCCAGATATTCGCAAACACCTCCAAAAAAAAAAAAAAAAACAAAAACAAAAACAAAACAAAACACACCCTACAGTCACAATCTTCAGTTAACCAATGTCATAGCTTCTCTTTATGTGCAAATTAAAAGTCGAAAATCCACTCCCATGCGAGGAAAATTTGTGGAAATCTTTTACGAAATTCATTTGCAGACACAATCAATTAACTTTGTTAGATCAGTTTTAAAATTAATTTCGATTTCTATAGGTGGAAAATCAGTGGAATATTATTGCAAAAAGCTCTATATACTCAGAATAATCAGTCAACTGTAAAATACATGTTTTATAATTTATGAAAATTAAGAGAATGTGAATTTGTAGAATTGCAGGCAACTTTGGGCTAATCAAATATGAGCAATATTTTGAAATAGGAAATGCCAAACTTTAGTTGATAAACTAAATTTAACTTTGGCAACTGTGAAGCCGGACAGTATTGCTAACGGATTTCGGATGTGGCTTATCTTAGCCAAGCAGCTGGGACAACAACAACAGTTCGAATGCTGATGTCGATGACGATGACGATGACGATAACAGTTATCGGTTGACGTTTTGCCCAGTCGCACCATTTGATAATCATTTTCTACGCCTTCCGATCCGACAGTTCTATTTTTACACATCTTTCATTTAGTTACGCTAACGAAAGAGTTGATTACTCGATAATAAATTATGTTTTGCGAGGGGAGAATTATTATTATATGATGTGTCCTTTAGAAATTGATTTCGAATGGGAAAATAATATAAAAGAATTAATGCAAATAAATGTTGAAGAGCTTATCCGTTTGTAAAGAACGAATATTAATCTCGGAATTAAATATTTTAGCTATCTATTGATCTATCTGTATATAAAACAAATATCTGTCTGTCAAGTTTTGCATACATTTATTTATTTGTACAACTTCGTTACCATCCACCTATTTAACAATCTATCTAATCATCTATCTATGTATCTATTTATCTTTCTATCCAGCTATCCATCTGTCTAACTCTTCTTATGTATCTGTAAATCTTTCCATCTAAACTTGTATATGTATATTTGTCAGCATATTTATCTATATACTTTACAACCTAACGATTAAATTTCGAATAGGTTTAATTTAGTCAATCTTCAAAATATTTAACCACACATAAACCAAAAGAGTATGTAATTCGTTGTCAATTTAGAATACAAATTTCTTTCTTCACTTTTTCTGTTATTGTATCGGACTTTGGTGCTTTGGAAATCTGTATCACCTGCGACTGGGGACTGGGGACTGGGGACTGTGACTCTATCTCGTATCTCGATGGGACCCATCCGCCTTATGCGTGCCGTGGTGTGTGTTTGTGTAAAGTCCATCATTGGTCAGTTTTGATTGATCTAGCTAGAAGTTGGTGACATTTCTCAATCACAATATGCCAAACCGTTGAATGCTACGATAAAAATGAAAACGAAAGCGAAAGCGAAACAAAGACAAAGACAAAGACAAAGACAAGAAGATGGAAAGTAGGGAGGAAGGTTGCTTTTGTCTCATGTCTCATTGAAAGTATCTTTATCTGCTAATGAGTTTGCAACGATGACACACGATCTGTGTGTGTGTGTGTGTGTGTGTATCTGTGTGTGTAGCCAACACCCACCACAAAAGTTGTGAAAGAGATACCAGAGTATTACGAGCAAATACTTTGGGGGTACTTACCCCACATACGAGCACATAAATAGTATCATCCATCCATATTCATATTCATATTCGTATTCATATTCATATCCACATCCACATCCACATCCGTTATCAGTCGGCCCCTTTGATGTCAACGGACAAATGTAACTTGGGCAACTGTAACGCAACACGGGAACTGATTGCGTTTCATTATCCATTATAATATTAATACTTTTTTCACCTTTGCACTTTATCGATATTCCAAATATTTGCATAATGATTTATTTGAGAAAACTGTGAAAATTCAATAGGTGGAAAGAAACAATTTTCACCTTTCCACTTTATCCTTATTTTAAATATTTTTATATTAATTTAAATACTATATAAATCTGGGTATTTTCCACTCAGGGGACTAGACAAATACATTCATTTAAGCATCTTTGGAGTGAAGGAACTAGAATCATTCTATATACCTTGTTGTCATCAGATTCTCAAATTGATCCCAAACAAATGCAATCATAATGATGTTGTGCATCTTTTGTATGCATTAGTATGTTTGTGTGTGTGTGTGCAATGTGTTGTGTGTGTGTGTTTGTGATGAGCAGATGAGTGGGTAAACAATCATGGCCCAGACACCACAGCGAACCAACTAAGACCAATATTGTTTGCCATGCTTATTAGCAAATATTCTTATCAGTCAGTCTGTCCATCTGTCAGGCCATCAGTCCGTCAATCAGTCAGTCAATCGCGCAGGTCTTCAAGTCTGTGTTGGCGCTGAGAAAACAAAAGTGAAAGAAAAACATGTATGCAAGCTGGCATCGACTCAAAAGTAAGCGACTTAAAGATACCCTATAAACTAAAAGATATAATTGAAATTTCCTAAAAACTATTTAAATAACTTTTGTGTTTATCAATCGATCCTCATGAAATTTTTAAAATGTCATGTAGAGATATTTATCGAAAAATAAACCCTATAATCAGCAAGCTAACTGCAGAAATGCGATTGTAACCAGCTTAGAATGAATTGAATTCGATGAGAAAAAAAATGTATAAAAAGAACAACAATTTAAAGATACCCCTTTGGGTAATATCTCTGTCTGCAGGGTATGCAAACTAAAATGGAAATGAAAAACATTGGGAAAAAATACAATAATTTGTTGTTGTTGCAGTTGTTGTTGGCAAAAGATGCAATAATCGATAATGGGAAAGGGAACACTGCTGCACAGAAACCAAAACAATAACAAAAGCCAAAGTCAAAGAGAAATTCAACGCGTCTAAAGAAAACAAAATCCATCCAAAAGATACGGATACAGATACAGATACAGCTACAGCTACAGCTAAAGATACGGATACAGCTACAGCTACAGATGCAGATACAGCTACAGATACAGCTACAGATACAGATACAGATACAGATACAGACGCACAACATGTGAAGCTAAATACGATTATTTGCTTAAGTGTAGCTCCAGTGTCTCCAGTGTGCTGAAATTGAAATTGAAAACTTCCAAGTCGTCAGAGTTACAGATACAGATACAGCTACAGAAAGATACTCGTAGATTGACAACCTGACTAACTGTGGAGGATGGATGGTTGTCAGATGAGAGGGGAGATGGGGGGCTGGGGGACGGGGGGGATGGCAAGACGATGTTCGGCTGGGCTGGTAAAAACCGATCAGTTGACAATCAACGTTCAAACAATAACGTCGAAAAAAATACTTTACTGTTTTCTCAGATAAAAGATACAAATAGCGCAAGGTACAGATACAGATACAGATACAGATACACAGCTCAGACGAGAGATACAAAAGGTAGGGGGCGGGGAAGCTAGTTGGCAGTTTTGCGATAAGCCCAAAACATCCAAAGATCTCCCTCGATACTGTGAAGTGAAAACTTTGACCAGTTGCGAACTCTGGAATCGAACGCATTAACACTTTGTATCTGTCTCAAATAATGACACACGGCTCAGAGCTCACGTATTCTCTAGTTACTCTATTTTCGGGCATACGAATAATGCAATACCCTGTAATAAATAGCTTAAAAGGGGTGTATTAAAAAGGTGGCAAGGTAAAGCCATAAACTCTCAAAAAAAGTTCATATTATACAACAACATTGAAATTTACTCCAATTTGTTGTGTTTTATTCCCATTCATTTATAGCTCACTTAAGGCTCAAAATATTTGATATGTTGGTAGAATAGATTATTAATATATTTACTGAAAAACCGGAAATTTTTATATAAATAGATAAGTTATAAAGTAAACAACTCAAGCATAATTCTATAAACTTCAATACTTGGAAGAACTATTAATTTTTCAAAGTCTAAGAGCTCAAGTTGGAAGATAAAACTTTGAATCTTGACACACTGAAATATTTAAATATCGACTTAATATTCTAAATAATTCAATAAAATAATTGAATTAGCAAATGAAGCAAGGCATTAAATAAATCGGACTCTAGTGACATTTGGATATTTCAAGAAAAATTTGTAGTTAGTTCAACCACTATCTTTTCGACTCTAGAAGCACTTTCAATTAAGGCTCATAAAATAGCTAAATTTTTTAGTCAGAGCTTTGACTCATGACTGACAGAAATATGAATAAATTTGCTAAATATTTGTAGAATTTCAGCACAATTGATAAGTAAAGAACAAAGCTAAATAAGTCTAAGGAAATGAAGCATAGAATGAAGTTGTAGCTGTTTGTTGTCTTTTTTCTAGGGTAACTGTTAGACTAGCAAATCTAGTGTTGTTGTTGCTGCTGCTGCTGCTCTCGATGTTGATGATGATGATGATCAAGTCTCACGCTCAGAGCTTGAACAGCCATCAGCGGTTCACAATCATTACGAGCATCTGTGTTGTCGCATTTACAATTTGCAATTACACTTGAGTAAATATCAACAGCAACAACAACAGCAACAGCAACAACATCCGAACAACAGCAACATAGACAATGACAACGGAGATGGCGTGAAGATGGAGACTGAAAAAACTTGCAAACTGAAACTCTCGAGTCAAATCGAGAGTCAAGTCGCGTTGCTGACAACCCAAAACCCTAATGAGCAATGTTTTTTTTTTGGCACAGCTTTGTGAGGCTTGCTGGGGGGGATGATATCTCAGAAGGTATTGGTACTAGAACAACAACATTCCTAGACAGCCAAGGTTAACGTCTCCATCTCCATCTCCATCTCTATCTCTATCTCCATCTCTGTTTGCAGCCTCGTCTCCGATTCGGTTTTCTTTTTGCATGCGATCGTGTTCCATGTAATAAATCTGGCAATTGACATAGAGACATAGAGACATTTACGAGCTCTACGACTGATAATAAGATATGATCGTATAGACATACATATATATATTTATACTATATATATCTATATATACATACCTCTAAGTTCTTTCTGCATTTGAAGCTGTGGGAAAAACGAATTGTGCTCACTGTGATCTCAGCTGCTCAAAGCAAGTAAGTAAGAGACTGCTAAGCTATTAGATACTCTGTAAAATAAATCTATGCCATTTTCATTTGCTATCATTCAATGAGCATAAACAAAGTTTATACACAAAAATATACATTGATGCTGATTTCTTCTGCATCAAATGCGTTTTTTAACATTTAGACGTTTACAGGGTATTTATAAGACCTTAATATTTAAATTATGCTAATTATTTTTTCAGTACTTTATATAGCTGTTTTAGACAAAAAACATAATTTGAAGTAATTTTTTTATTTTATAACGATTCATTCATTTTTTTTATGGAATATTTGTAAGTATGATCAAATAGATCATTTACATAATATAAAAAGATCTTGTGCATTGACTCGTTTATATGATATTAATCATGGATTTCTGCAATGATCAAAGATCTTGGTGGCTTTATTTATTGATATGCGATCATTGATCTTCTCGTACTGCTTTATTTGTATTTTTATTTTGTTCTTATCATATAGAATACATATATAGATGTTATATTGATCTTTATGATGGCTTAGGCCTTGGTTTGATTTCACAATAAGCCTACACCCACACACACACACACGCACACGCACACCATAATACACACCTTTGTTTGTTTTGGGTGTCCCGAGTTGTTTTCAAAGTTATTAGATGTCGATTTGTCGGTCCACAGACCTAGAAATACATGTAATAGATAGAGTCAAGGAGTGGAAAAGAGTTGGAGATTGACAGTGAGAGTGAGAGAGAGAGAGAGAGAGAGTGTGTGTGTGTTTGCGGGATTTCACAAATTCGTAAGATCTGAGATAATAACAATCGAGTTAACAGAACCAGGTTGTAAAATGAGTTCGATGATTTCTAGCGAAACCGAAGCTAAACACACTCCATCAGCTCCCTATCAGCCCCTCTATATATATATATACACACACACACACGCACACACACACCAGCTGCTTATCATTTACGAGCTGGGCGCGGTGGGGTGCTCGATATTCAATGAACGTTACCGATGATTACGATGATGATGATGATGACGATGTCGATGACTACGTCGATGGTAGAAACTAAGCTAAGGCAAAGGAGGGAGGAGTAAGGGAACTGTGTGTACTTGTCGTCCGTCTGATTCATGCCCAGATACAGATACAGATACAGATACAGAATACAGACTACAGGCAACAAGTAACCAAAACTCATTGACCATGATGATGATGCATAATATCAGATCGATCCATGCGACAACTGAAAGAACATGATGTATTGTTTCGTAGTCTTTGTGATTGACGAAATAAGTTCGGTTCAGTTCGATTCACGTAGTATAGATTGGAACGGAGGGTAAACCCCGTGCTGCCAAAAATAGAACACAGTTATTCTTATAGATACTGGGAACTTCAGCTATGGTTTATATAGACATCGCTTATCGATCCAAATCACGAGATTTAACTGGAAACAGCAACTATTTTTTAGTGAAATTAGCAACTAGTTCTTATTAAATGCGATGGACATAACCTCGTTTCTGATCTTTTTCGATGTTATTTTATTGGTTATGTTTAAGTTCAATCAGGATATTTACCTTTTTCGCATAGCGATAACATCAAATAACGAGATTATACAGGAATTTACAATTAATTCATATAAACTTCTTTAGTTGGGGAAGGACATAACCTCACTTTGATAATTTTCATGTTATTTTGAAGATTACGCTTAAGTTAAATTTCTTGCTTAGTATCTCTTTTTTTCTATCATAAAAACCAAAATCTTAAGGATTTATCACATTTATTTTACTTTAGGTTTACTTGACATAACCGCAAAGTTTTATAAATATTGTGATGCAGTTTTAGAGGTTATGTTCAGTTTCAGCTAGAAAAATTATTATTTTCCTTTATATTTTTTTTTATTTCATATGATAAATTGCTTGTCTATAAAAAGGGACAATTACTTTGAATCGTAAGGTTGATGTGTAATTAACAATTCTTGTTGATCAGTTGACCTAATTACATACACAAGGAAAACCCCTTCTACCCGAAATAGAAATCAGTTGGAATTTAGCTCGTGACTTATATAGAAGTCGCTTATCAACTTTAACTGGAAATAGCCATTCTTTTATCAGTTTTATTCATGTTTGTTGTTTCTTTCTACATTTTTTTTTTTGGCAGAGAGTCACTTAACCTCCAAATTGCATCAGCATCAGACAATGCCATAAAATGTTTAGAAACCAGTCAGACCAAAATAATTTACCTTCTACCTGCGACTCGTGTCCTAATCGCTGCCAAACAATGCACAAATGATGGCCAGACTCGAGAGTCTCAGACCCGAGACCCGTCAAATAAACCTCAATGGGTCTGACAGTCTGCTGTCGTTTATCCTGTAAAGTCAATTGGTTTCTAATGAGCTTAGCTACCGTATTGTTCAAGGAACTGAATGAGCGCGGAAAGAGATTGCATAAGATATGTTCGCAATGTACACATAGATAGATATACAAAGTTATATGTTCATAAACTATTAATTGCTTAACTGATAAACATGCTCACTTAGTCATATCGCACGTTGTTTATCTCCTTGTCGTAAGTTAATTGCTGTATATCTAATATTTATCTATCACTACAAAATATCGATGTTCTCTAGGGTATCCAAAATTGGTTTGTGCTTTTTCAAATTACATCCAATAATTATACATTTTATATCATTTGGAGCAAAAGCTCGCTTAAAACTTGGGATTTAAGATTCTTGTTTGCTAATATGTATATAAAGCGCCCCCTTATAAATCGATATCTAATTTTAAAAAAACTCGATATATCGTTAAAATTTTATATTTTAATATTGACAATTTTAATATATTGACAATTCTATTCATTAGTCGCCTATTCGTACATTTTGATATTAAACTCGATTCACTGTTTGAATTTACATCACTACTCTTGATCAAAAGTGTTTAGTTCCGTTGTTTTGCTTTTGCTAGCTATTCTCCTCTCCCTTGTGCCCACAAAGCTCCCCCGCCCCAACCGCTTGCTGTCAGGGTATTTCGCCGCAAACTGTAAACTCTGAATCATACTAACGGCATTTGTTTGGGCGATACGTACTACGCACACACGCACTCACACACACACACACACACACACACATGCATATGTAGCGTATTTACAAGTGTTAAACATTACGTTTGTTGTTGGGGGTGGTGCAAAGTTTAAAAAAAAAAATATTTAATAAAAAAAAAGAAAAAGAGGCGCGCGCGGTTTTCAATTGTTTTACGATAATATGCACAATAATTTGTTGTTTATCAGCAACAATGACGGACAAATGTTTATGCTCTCCCTGTGTTTCCCTGTGCCTGTGTGTGTGTGTTTGCATGATTTGCACAGTGTGAATTTTGTAGAGTGATTAACCAGTATACATATATGTATGTATGAATGTGTGTGTGTGTGTGTGTATACTCACCTTGACATGTCAACGCAGTCAAAAGCTTATTAAATCCACTAGCACAACAACAACAATGATAGTTTTAATGCTCGCAAATTATAACAATTAGTTTTATTTGTTATTGAAAACATCTTAACAACGCTAAATACTTAAATCGAAAGTGAATTTCTTAGCAATGCACGCGTGTGTGCGACTGAAACGGTCTGCTGCTGTTGTTAAGGCTCAATGTAAGAGCGGCTGTTATGTTAATGTAATCAAACGAAGATGAGAGATAGAGAGTGAGAGCGAGTGCGAGATCAAGAGAGCGCGTTAAAGCGTGGGAGTGCATAAGCATAAGCTTCCCATGTGTGTGTGTGTGTGTGTGTGGTGTCATTTGTTTTATGCAAAGTTAAATGCTGACTAAACGCTTGCAATTAAATGTTAATGTCGCCCGCTCTTGTTACTAGTAGCATGTATTATTATTTTTATTTTATGTTGAATGTTATTGTTGCCTGCTCATTATCACTTTCAGTCTCATTGAATGCCAACAATTGAAAAGCGAAACCGAAAACCGTTTCTCAACCCAACAACAACAAGAGTAAGAGAAAGAAAAAAATGTAAAGAAAAAATTGCAATGTGTTTCTGTTTCTGGTGCCGCCATTAATGTTTATTTAACACGCATTGCCACACGCGCTGTTACTGTTACTATAGTTGTTGTTATTGCTGCTGTTGCTGTTGCTGTTAAGCGCCAGCGACGCGTCTCTGTCCGCCCACGCGCACAGTGATGCGCGCCTAGACCGAAATCGGCAAAATTGGCAATTTGAACGACGATATTTTAAGTGGCATACCACGGTGCAAAATGCTTATGCTTAATTTCAAGTTCATTATAAATAAAACGTAAATATTATTGAATTTATACAAACAGCGCGATCATTGTTATTGTGTCTCTCTCTGCCAGCGTCCGTCTCTTTCTCTCTCACTCTCTTTCTGTATGTGAGTGTGTGTAAAGCGCGCGTGTCTTATGCGTGTGAGTGCGTATGCACGCGCGCGCGCCTGTGTGTGTGTGTGTGTGTGTGCTTAGGTGTGGGTGAGAGTGTATTGAACTCTTGCTGCACTTTTTTGCACAATATCTTTTATTTTTGCATTGATGAACGAACACACTCGAACACACACACACATACATATGTATGTATTTACATGCTTTATTTATTTCTTATTCGAATATGCTCGAGTTTAATATATATTCATTTTTTTGTTTTTCTGCTGTCGCTTTTATTATTGCAATTGTTTTTAGCCGCCTTTTGTGCTTATTGGCAAATAATTTTTGCTGTTGTTGTTGTTATTGCTTCTGCTGCTGCAGTTTATCGGTCATCGTGCAATCGATCGATTGCGCTGCGCGAAGCTGTTGAGAGTGCTATCGGTAATGCATGTATTGTATAATCATGTGTGAGAGGGAGACGCAATGATTCATTTGCATTTTTTGGCAGCTGACAATTATCTCCCTGTCGCACAAGCACATGTGTGAGTGTCTGTATGTGTGTGTGTTGCTTGCACACCTTTTTGAGGCGGTCAACTGTGACGACTAACCAAGACGGCAACAACAACAAAAACAACATCCATTAACGGCAACAGCGACAGCGAGAAAAGATCAGCCAAAAGACACGGGCAGCGTCTGAACGTCTTTTACTTCCGTTTTCGGATGAGTTTTCAAGTTTGAGGTGAAGGTTGAGAGGAAAACGCATTGTGGGAAGACCGTGTCGTGATGTCGGCGGGGGTTAAAAGTGCACAATTAATGATCGATCATAGTATGCACACTCATATGTATGTACATATACACATACATACATATGTATGTACATATGTACATTAACCGTTGTTTAGAAAAAAAAAACTTCTTATCGCAACCATTGCAATCATAAAACTTAGCTCAACATTTATGCAAGAAATTTCAAAAAAACTTAAACATTTAACTTATTTTTTTTATTGTTTTTAATTTTTTTGTATATATTGCAAGGCCTATTGTTGATTTAACTGAAATGTTTTAACTTAATTGTGTGAGAAAAAACTATTAAATAAAAAATCAACATACTTAATTTTAGTTAAATTAAAAAAAATTGTCTAAATTAGTTAAATCACATTTAAAATTTCAAATCAATTAATTATCAATTACAAATTATTTAAAATCAAAAAATAAAAAATATTAAATGTAAAGCTAATATTTTAAAAGGAAACACAGTTGCTAAACTTTTAGTTAATATGTATGTTAGTACATATGTATGTGGTAATACGTCATTGTGGCCAAAACTGTAACAACACTTAGTGGTCAGTGGCAACGGGACTTAACGTGCTCAAAAATTTGAAAACGCCGTCGACAGAGATAATTTTCGAAAAATAAATTATAACTAACATTTTAAATATAATTTCTAATTAACAGACAAAATTTAAGTTTGGAAAAAAACTAAAGATAAATAAATATTAAAGTGTGTCAAGCCTCGACACCAGAACCTAAAAGTAATAATAAAACATTTAAATTATAAAAAAGACAATTGTAATTTTAAATATAAATGCTTACAGTTAAAAGATAAATTAAATAAAATCAATCAAATGATAGATTAATTAACTTAACGAAGGACAGATATGTACATCTCCATGTAACAACCACATGAGTGCTGTAAATCTGTCGTACAAATACATACGGTTCTATCTATCTACATATGTATTTACACACATATGGACATGAATATGTACATACAATGTAAAAAGAACACTTCTCTCCTGGTGGCTGGGGACTCCATCTATACATAATATGCACATACGTCTGTATGTACTAAGTGTGGTACATAGCGCCCTCTCGCTTTAGCGCACACACATCCAAAAGCCACGCAAACGACATGCGTGTACCCATACACTCATATACACACACACATGAACATACACATCTGGTGTAATCCTATTTGCGTCCAAAAATAAAATGAAACGAAAGAAAAATCCAAAGAAAGAAGCGGCAAAGCTGCTGCTGCTGCTTCTGCTCTCGCTGCTGCTGCGGCGGCTGTTTCCTTTGCGCCAAAGATTTTACGAGTAGCGGGCAAACGAGCAGCGTCGACGTCGACGTCGACGTCGCCGTCAACTTCGCGTACTCTGCAGGTTTATCTAACCAATACCAATGCAAGAAACAGTCGACCACGGACAACCACCAACACCAACAGCAGCCACAGCCACAGCCACAGCGCGCAGAGCAAAGCAGAGGCAGCGCAACTCTCATACTCTCACACATACACACACAGACAAGCAGCAGACAGAGGCGGCGGCAGCCATTGTATTCTCTCTCTCTCATTGCCCCGTCTCGTTACGCTCAGATGTTCATGTCTGTCGCGTCAGCTGCTGCGACGCGACGCTGCGTCGCTGCCTCAAGTCTCGGTTTTTGTCTCTGCTCTGCGCTTTTATAAATACAACTCCATAGATGCGTTCAAATACAGTTCAGGAGTCGAACCGAAAAGACGTCTTGAATTTGTTATTTTTTTTTGTACGTTATTTCGTTTTATATGTACGTTGTTGGTTTCTTCAAACTCACACACACACACGCACATGTGTCTGCATTTTTCTCAGCCCAGCGCACGAGCAGAGGAGCTGCACAAATTAGATAAACGGTCACCCTGCCTCGAGAGGCTCTGCCGAACGCTTGCGCTGCGGCTGCGCTCAGAACCCGTGTGCGCGTCAACGTGAAAGCATCTGCGGCGCGCTGCGAAATAAAAACCTAAGATACAAAAGAATAGAAAACAAAAATCAAGAACAACATCAAAATAAAAAACAAACACTTGACGGTGCAAAATTTGGATACTTCTTCATACAACACATAAATATAATTGATTTTATTTGTTTTGTTTTTTTTTTTTTGAAATACAAATTAAACCAAAGAAAAGTGTTACAAATAATTATTTCATAAATAATCATTGAGTGCAACTACATTTAATTAAATATATATAAATCAATATTTAATTTTACAACTGAGTGAACTACCAGCAAAGTGACTTCAAGTGACCAAGTGAAATTCAACAACAACAACTACTACTACAACAACAACAACAACAGCTAATACGGCTAACAAATATTCGAATGCCGCCGCCAAATTGTTCAATTAACCAAAAACAAAACAAAGGTAAAAATAAAAAATATTAACTCAAAAATAAAATCAAAATAAACACATGTACTCAAATTTAATTTTTTTTCTTGTGCCACAAAATTTGTTCAAGTGTCATTCAAGTGCAATTAATCAACTTAAAGTCTGCAGTCTCACTTTTATGGATTAATCCCAAGTTGTTTTTTTTTTTCGAAAAAATTGTTTGTGTCTCTGGATCTTCAGTTAATTCTTTTCTATAAGCCCCAGGTTTTTCTAGTTTTTCATAGTTTACTCTGCTCTACATTTTACTAAATAAAAATCTCACTTTGATCATTTTTCGTGTTAATTGTGTTGCCCTATAATCTGAAGGGGTTTCTAATTTAATTGACCTCGCAACGGTCACGGGCTCAAAATCCCGTCAAAGTTCAAACTTGTTATCCCTTTACTGAACTCTGAACTTTTCAAAAATAAAAAAAGGGTTGCCCTCAAAATGTTGACACAAATTGAACCTTGAGTCGGATATAAATTGCGTACGAAATCGAAAAGAGGTTCATAATTTCATCAGCCAGTTTAAGTAAATGCAATTGAACTTTAGATTCTTTTAGTTATCATACCAATTTGAATAGGTCTATCTGTAATCAGTTAATTTTCCTTCTGAAACTAGTTTATAATTTTTCGTTAAACGATTCTTACAAGTTACACAATTCTAATTTACTTAAAAACTAAATCTAAAGTTTAGTTAATATATTTATTTTAAAATATTGGCAAATTTTTATATATTTCTCATATTTTTAACACATTTTTAAGTTTGTTCAGTTTTCAATAATAAAAAGCTAAAGCTGTATCTATTTTAAAATGAAAAATATATACAATAATATATGATATGAATATTTCTAAAAACTTCAATATCTTTTGCAAACTTATTTTAAAATTTATGTAGTCTAAACAGTAACAAAATTTATATTTTCTTTTTCTTTGAGGTTTGATTAGATTATGACTTGTTTGGATTAGGTTAAGAAAATGAAATAAGTTGTTTTCACATACATTTTTTTTTCGTGAGGACTCTTTGTATAGGTTTTTATTAATCGCCAAACGATGCAGCGGGGCAAGAATGGGTTAAGCAGGAGCAAGGGGTTAAGGAGGAAGCCGGAGGAGGCGTGTCTCTATCTCAAATGAGTTTTCGTGTGCGGATGAGTCAGAGTCAAAATTGAAATCAGCCAACCAAAATGAAAGCCCAGTTAAGAGCCAAAAAACCAACAACAATAATAATAATACAAAAATAACAACAACAACATTAACACACACACACACATACGTAGATACAGTCGTAAGCACAGTGGCCGCAACTGTTATCGTAAAATTGTATTTTTTTAAATTTCAAGTTATTGTTCTTGTTGTTGTTGCTGCAGTTGTCGCCAATTGGAAATCCTAAGCGCCAGCAACAACAACAACAATGAAATGGCGAACTGATAACGGTAAATGTTAATGGGAAATGTGCGCAAAATGGAAATGCAACAACTACACACACACTCACACACACACACACACACACACACTCGGACACCGAAACCGATAACAAATCGATACGCACAACGTGTGCAAGATTCAGCGAGAGCGCGAGAGAGTGACAGCGCAGTTGCAAAAGAGCGCAGGCAGGTGTAGTGCTCTCACTCCCACTCCCACACTCCACCTCATAACGTCCCCTCCCGCCAGCTTCTCTCTCGCTCTCACTGCATTTAATCTTATTGGATTTTCTAACGAAGTCCACTTGAAATTTCCCAGCTAAAGATGTCGAAACCCTGGTAAAGAATAACAAAGAGACAGACAGAGAGAGAGAAAGAGAAATAGAGAAATGCAACTGTTTTGCCAGCGTCTCATTTAACAAATTCACCGTAGAACGATCAGCTGTTTAAAAGTCCTATGTTCACTTTGTTTTTCACCAGAATTTGAGATACGATCTGAATGAAGATGATGATAATGATGATTTCATAATAATTGCACAGATCTAATAACAATTTCTATTTATTTGCTATTATGATTAACAATATTGTGATTATTATTATTATTATTGTATGTTTATTATTTGTTGTAATCAAGTCTTAGTTTCAGCAAAGCTTTCTCATTTTTCTGCAATTAATCATTTCAAACTCGTTTGAAATTTATATAGTTCAAAATGCAATTTATTTGCTTTCATTTAATTTTACATCAAGTCAAGAATTTCCCATAAGTTGCCCAAATATTTTTTATTTTCGACTATTTGCGCTCATTTGCCTAATGGTGTAGTATGGTTGAATAAATTTTATTATGAATTTCCTCTCAATTTAGTAACAAATATATAGCAAATATTTTCCTGAATAACTTTTGTGTTTACCGAACGATCTCTGTGAAATTTTCGGGGCATTAAGTTGCAACTTCTAAAAAAAAATCGATGACTCTGAAAGTTCACCAGTAAAGTGATTTGAAAAATTAACCTGGCCTTGTGGAAAATAACTTTTATTCATAAAAAAAAAAAACAATAATAAATGGTTCAGTATACTTATTCGTTGGTGAGGGGAGAGAATGTTGTGATTTTTTCCATAAAAGCAGTATGTAATGCATTAACTTTGACCCATTCAAAGATTATATATAGGGTATAAATAAGTCAAATTTAATTTGGTTAATAAAATATATCCAAAACTTTAAAAAAAAAATACAAACAATACAATCCCAAAGTCAAGATATTTTCTCTAAAAGACTTTTAAAAACAAATAAAAAACCTTGCACTCTTACAATCAAGATATTTTCGCTAATTGAATATTTTTCTTCTAAAACTAAGCATTTATTTTAAAGAAATAAAAACATGGATTATAATTTGATAAAATCAAAAATGAATTCTTTATTCTTTTCTCTCTGTTTTTTCGAACAGCAGACGTTTACGATCTCAATTAGCCAACTTTAACTACAACAACAGCAACAGCAAGAACAACTGCAGCAAAGATGCTGGCCACACAACAGCAACAACAACACACAGCAACAACTGTTGCTGCTGCAACAACAACAACAACAGCAGCAGCAGCAGCAGCAACAACAGTTGCACACAGCAGCGATGCCAGCGACATGGATCGCCAGCGTCGCGATTCAACCACCTCAGAATCCTCCCTGGAGCATCTCGACTTGGGACGCACACCAAAGAAGCTCAGCAGCAGCAGCGGAGCGCCGCAGCCGACGTCAACGCCGCACGAGACAGCAGCGACAACGACAGCGACAGCGACGTCGCGCAAGCGTAAGCTGCGACAGCAGCAGCATCAGCAACATTTGTTCTCCGATGACGATGAGCAGCAGTTGCAGCTGCAGCAGCAGCAACAGCAGCAACAACATCAATTGGATCCGTCAGCGCAGCGACCGCGTCACAAGCAGCGACGCAGCGCCAACGCTGCAGCCAGCGCCAGCATTGTCGTCGATTACAGCGCCAGCGGCGACGCCAGTTCGCTGCGTAAAAAGTTTCGACTGAATCGCAGCAGCGGCAGCGGCGTCAACGGCGAACTCTCTGAATCGGGCTTTGTGGATGGCAGCGCTCATAGCGGTTATTTGCTCAGCAGCAGCGCCGGCAGCAGCGCACAGTCAGCGTCAGCGTCGGCAGCGGCAGCAGCCGCAGTTGCAGCGCAGCAGGCGTCAGCGTCGAGCAGCTCGGGCGGCTCGTCACCGCAAGGCTTGTGCCTGTCGAGCGCCGAATCGGGAATTGGCGCCGGCGACGAGCACATGAAATATCTGTGCCCCATCTGCGAGGTCGTCTCGGCCACGCCCCACGAGTTCACCAATCACATCCGTTGCCACAACTATGCCAACGGCGACACGGAGAACTTCACCTGCCGCATCTGCTCAAAGGTAAGTGCCACACACATATATTTTACAGGGTATGCACTAGTTGATCATTTATTAGTAGCTGAGATGAGATCAAAAAACACAGCTCGAACGTCTGTAACTCGAATTTAGTCTAGCTCGAACTAAATCGAGTGACTTTAATTTTTAAAAAAACCATTCCATAAGTCGAAGTTTCCATAATTCAAACATTTTTTTTGGTATTTGGTAGTTCGAGTTAGGGAAGTTTAACTGTATTTATATTACATAATATTAAGTAGTTCTCAATTTAAATAATCGTTAAAATGAAATAATTTCCAATTCTCATCACTCTTTATTTTCAATTTAATAGTTGATTTTATAGGGTATTAGCTAGTCTGCTATATAAAATAATCTCTTCAAGTAAAACATTCTGTAATTTGAAAATTTGTTTTATCATTTTCCCGCTTTTAAATCTCCACTTCACTTATTACACAGTATAGAATAGTCGACTACTAAATGAAAATGCACAACTATTATTCGTAGGGTATTAAAAGTCGAGTACATGCATACATATCAATATATATTTCCATAACTTAAAATAAGTGTTGTTCAAACTATGAATCGTGTCGAAAATCGAAATGTTAAAGTCATCGAAAAAAAAAATCGAATTGTCGATATATCGCAAAAAAAAATAATAATAATCGAGCTAAAGTACTTGAAAATTGCTTCGATTTATCGATTTTTCGTTGAGTTCTTGCAACACTACTTTAAATGTTGTACAATTTGAGGCAATTTTGTAATCCCTTTCCCTCTTCATTTTCTCCTTCCTTGTGTCTCGTCACTTTCTTCAGGTGTTGTCGTCGGCCTCGTCGCTGGACAGACACGTGTTGGTGCACACTGGCGAGCGACCGTTCAACTGCCGTTATTGCCACTTGACATTCACAACGAACGGCAACATGCATCGTCACATGCGAACACACAAGCAACATCAGGCACAGGCACAGACACAGCAGCAACAGTCGCAATCGCAGTCGCAGCAACAACAGGCACAGCAACAACATTCGCACTCACAGCAGCAACAGTTGCAGTCACAGTCGCAGCAACAGCGACGACAGCAACATGCGGCAGCAACAAATGCCACACTGGCGGCAGGTGGAAGATCCGAGAGTTATGAAAGTGATGCGAGTTGCTCGACGGATGTGTCCAGTGCACAAAGTCACAGCAGCAACAGCAGCAGCAGCAATCACTCCAGCAACAACAGCAACAGCAACAACAACAACAACAACAACAATAACAACAATAACAATAATAAAATCAGCAACAACAACACCATTGAGGAGAAAGAACAGCAACATGTTGCTGCCACAATGTGTGGCAAGCAGCGACGCCATAAAATCAATATAAACAACAACAATATTATGGACAAAGAGCAAGAAGAGCAGCAGGCGGCGGAGGATGACTTAGACAATGAGAATGGCTCCGATGCGGAGAGCGCGCAGGAGGAGGAGGATGTGGCACAATTGATAACCTCCACGCCCGATGTGGCAACACTGCTCGCCTCCTCCGGCGGCACAACGCCGAGTCAATCGCCGGCACCGCCAATGATGCTGCTCCTGAATTGTCCCGCCTGTGAGGCGGATGATTTCGAATCGCTGCCAGCGCTGTGGCAACACTTGGATGCCCGGCATGCGGATATACCCGCCAAGTGCAGGGAGTGCGAGGTAATCTTCGCCAGCCATCGCCAGTTGCAGACGCACAATTGTCGTGGCTTGAATGGGCTGCAAATGTTGCCGCTACTCGCCGCTAGCTCAAGTCCCAAGCACGAAATCGAGGAGGAGGATGATGAGCAGCAGCAGCGAGAGATGGATGAGGAGGAGCCGGAGCTGGAGGGGGAGGAGGATGAGGAGCAGCAGCAGCAGCAGCAGCAGCAACAAAATCAAGTGCGCGAACAAACCGAACGCGATGATTTCTTTCAGCAGCTGTATCACAAGGGCAAATCCAACATTGCCGCACCGCTGCCCTCGCCGATCAAACACGAACCCAGCACGGAACGCGGCGATAGTCGTCAGGATTTGGCCGATATCCAGAGCATACTCAACATGACCAGCTCCAGCTGCACCTCCAGCTTTCTGCGCAACTTTGAGCAGTCGGTGAACACGCCCTGCTCCAGCCAGTACAGCCTCGATGGCCGCGATGGCGACGAGGAGGCGCAGGACGCGTTCACCAGTGAATTCCGACGCATGAAGCTGCGCGGCGAGTTCCCCTGCAAGTTGTGCGTCGCGGTGTTTCCCAATCTGCGCGCCCTCAAGGGCCACAATCGGGTGCACCTGGCGGCGGTGGGGGCGGCGGGTCCGTTCCGGTGCAACATGTGTCCGTACGCCGTCTGCGACAAGGCGGCGCTGGTGCGGCACATGCGCACGCACAACGGGGATCGGCCGTATGAGTGCGCCGTCTGCAATTACGCGTTCACCACCAAGGCCAACTGTGAGCGGCATTTGCGCAATCGGCACAGCAAGACGAGTCGCGAGGACGTGAAACGCGCCATTGTCTATCATCCGGCGGAGGATGCCAGCTGTGATGAGTCCAAGTCCGGGCAGAGATTGAACGACTCGGAGCTGGGCGAGCTGAGTTATCGCTCCATGTCGCCAACTGTGGAGCCGGCATCGCAATTGAAGCACATGTTGCTGGCGGAAACGGCAGCAACAGCAACAGTTGCTGTCACACCCGCAACAGCAACTGTTGCCGTCAAGTGTGCGCCCTCTAAGATTCAAGTCAAGAGCTTGGATCAGCTGGTGGATAAACCATTGGCGCCTGCTTTGGATCTCAGCATGGATGTGTTGGATCTTAGCAAAAAGGAGCGGCCACAGGAATTGCTACAGGAGCAGCAGCAGCAGCAGCAGCAGCAGCAGCAGCGGGAGCAGCAGCAGCAGCGGGAGCAAAGAGAACGTGAATTGCTGCTGTGTCAGCAACAACAGCAACAACAGCAGCAGCAGCAGCAGCAACTTTTTGGCGCTGGCGATGCTGCCACTCAGTACATGCAACAGCTGTTCCGCAATCTCATGTTCCAGCAATCGCCGGCATTTCCATTCTTCAGCTTTATGCCACCAACAGCAGCAGCAGCTGCTGAGAAAACCAACTCGGCAACACCAACTGTCATGCCAACAACGGCAGCAACAGCTGCTGTTACGCCAGCAAATGGCGCCGCTTTGGGTCTGCCAATGCCGCTGCCCAATGTGGGCGGCGTGGGCGTGCCCGTGCCCGCGGGCGGACCCGTCAAGATGGTCATCAAAAATGGCGTGCTGATGCCAAAGCAAAAGCAGCGTCGCTACCGCACCGAACGTCCCTTCGCCTGTGAGCATTGCTCGGCCCGATTCACGCTGCGCTCCAACATGGAGCGTCATGTGAAGCAGCAGCATCCGCAGTTCTATGCCCAGCGTCAGCGCAGTGGACACCATGTGATGCGCGGACGCGCTGCATCCTCAAATGCAGCAGCAGCAGCAGCTGCTGCTGCCGCCGCCGCCGCCGCCGCTGCTGCCGCTGCGGCAGCAATGTCGAATCTGAGCCAGCAGCAACATGGTCATCATGCGCATCATGCACACATCTCGGATCAGGTGAAATATGCGATATTGGCGCAGCAGTTGAAGGCGCGCAAGGATACGGATTTGTTGCAACAGGCACTGGCACATGGCTCGAGCAGTGTGGCCGGCAATCCTCTCCAGCATTTTGGCTACAAGCAATATGGCAGCAATGCCAATGGCAATGCTCATAGCTCCAGCAATGGACATCATGCCGCTCATGATAATGATGATGAGCCCAAGTTGATCATCGATGAGGATGATGAGCTGGAGGAGGAGCTCGATGAGGAGCTGCTGGAGGAGGAGGAGGAGGAGGAGGATGAGCTGGATGAGGAGCAGCAGGAGGAGGAGCAGCAGCAGGAGGAGCAGCGGCGGGAGGAGGAGCAACAGCCACCGCGCACTTCAACGCCCATTGAGGCGGCCAAAAAGGTGGCGGAAACGATCTTGGAGCAGGCCATCAAAGCGGGCAAAGCCACAGACTTTGAGTCCAAAAAGTTGGTCACTCCAACAACAACTGCCACGCCCACGCCCACTCCGACGCCCACTGCCACCACAATGAAAACAATGATTGCCCAGGCCGAATCCGTAGCCAAATCCCTTAAAGAGGTCGCCAGCTCGCCGTTTAAAGATGAATCTCAGGATCTGGTGCCGGTTTCCAAGCTGGTGGACAATGCCACCAGCAATCAGGTGTCCTTCAATAGCTACTTTCGGCCCAGCGATGTGGCCAATCACATGGAGCAGTCCGATGAGGAGGGACTCGTCGCCTCCGGCAGTGCCAGCGAGAGCAACAATTCCGGCACCGAGGACGTCACCAGCAGCAGCAGCAGCAGCAATGAGCCCAAAAAGAAATCCGCCTACAGTTTGGCGCCCAATCGCGTCAGTTGTCCGTACTGCCAGCGCATGTTCCCCTGGAGCAGCAGCCTGAGGCGTCACATCCTGACGCACACGGGTCAGAAGCCATTCAAGTGCTCCCATTGCCCCTTGCTGTTCACCACGAAGAGCAACTGCGATCGCCATTTGTTGCGGAAGCACGGCAATGTGGAGAGTGCGATGAGTGTCTATGTGCCCACGGAGGATGTGAGCGAACCGATACCGGTGCCCAAATCGGTGGAGGAGATTGAGCTGGAGGAGCAGCGACGACGCAAGGCGGAGCAGCTGGAAAGGGAGCGGGAGAGGGAAAGGGAGCGGGAGCGGGAGCGGGAAAGGGAGCAGGAAAGGGAACTGGAGCGGGAGAGGGAGCGGGAAAGGGAACGGGAACGGGCGCGAGAACTGGAGCGAGAACAGCAGCAGCAACAGCTCATCCAGCAATTGGCTGCAGCCGCACAAATGGTTGCCGCCTCCGTAACCGCATCCGCTTCCGCCTCAGCCGCCTCCGCCGTCGCTTCGCCAACTGCCAGCGGCAGTCCAGGGGAATCGCAGGGCAGCGATTTGCCCTATAAATGCCATCTGTGCGAATACTCGTTCGGCGAGCGTCTGCAGTGCTTGGAGCACATCAAACAGCAGCATGCACACGAGTTTGCATTGCTGTTGGCCAAAGGTGCCATCGAAACGGAGGAGCAACAGCTGCCAGCACCAGCAGGACCAACAACAACAGTTGCCTCCGATGAGGATTCCGGTCATGCCGCACGCGCCACGAATGTCGTCAAATATCCGGACTATAGCAATCGCAAAGTGATTTGCGCTTTCTGCGTGCGTCGCTTCTGGTCCACGGAGGATCTGCGGCGTCACATGCGCACGCACTCCGGCGAACGGCCGTTCCAGTGCGAGATCTGTCTGAGGAAGTTCACGCTGAAGCACAGCATGTTGCGGCACATGAAGAAGCACAGTGGACGCAGTCACAATGGCGATTTGGCTGGTCAATCCGATTGCTCCGATGATGAGCAGTCTGCCACGCCTCCCAGCACGCCCACGCCCATGATAATGCCGCAAGCGAACAACAACAACAACAATAACAACACTTGTCACAATAACAACAACAACACAAACAACAACAACAACAGCAGCAGCAAACAAAGCTTACGTCTGCCGAAATTGCATGAATTGTTGGACAAGGCGAACGAATGGCGCGTGAGTCGTTCATGCGAACATAAGGAAAACATTGCTGAATCTGCCACAGCATCGGCAGCAAGTGCAACAGCAGCAGCGGCGGCAGCTGCCGTGGCCGTGGCAAGTGGCGATCTAATTGGCAATTTGCTTGGCATAAGTGATCAAGGTATACTTAATAAGCTACTTTCCTCCGCCGACGAGGCAGCTAAGCTACTAGGCGTTGACAAATAAGAAAAAAGCAGAGAAACCAAAACAGAGAAGAGAGAGAGAGAACAAAACAAGAGAGAGAGAGAGAGTTAAGAGTGGATGTCCGCTAGTCAAAAAAAAAAAACTTAAAAAAACGTTGCCAGATTTCAACAGTTTATAAACTCAGCTCAGTAGTCCCTAAAAGTCAGCTTAAAAATAATAAATACCAAATCTAGCCGAAAGTTAACATACCCTTTGCAGCTTTGTAAAAAGCTGATTATGCAGTTAGCATAAATTGCCGAAACTAATAATTGAATTGATTTAAGTCTATATAGCAACTGTACCAAATTTCAAGAAACTAGCGCACTTATTTACTGAGTTCCTTCAGTTGAGTTTCGCTTAATTATCTTGAATTTCGACTTGTGGCAACTACAAACGGCAAACGGCAAACTGCAAATTTCAAGAGTACAGCTTAAATTTAAGCTAGGAGTACATTCAATTGACTAAATTTTAAATTAAAGCTGTACCAAGTTTCATTAAACAAGTTGATGGATTTCTTGAGTTAGGAGCTAGTTAAAGGGTATCAACAACAAGTTGGAATATTGAAATATTGCTAAACTTTGAACTGTATGCGAGAACACACAATGATGTTACATTTTCGCCCGTACATATACCAAAGCCTAAATAGTTTTTTATACACTTAAAAAAAAACTGTTATAATAACTATTATTACACTTATTATTATAATTTTTTTTTTTTTTTTTTGTCAGCAGAATTAAGAGTTCTGTGTGCGGTACAACCGAAATTGAAACAGAAACATAATAAAAGCGAAACGAATTCCATTTTCGCAACAATTTCGCCAATAGAAAAACGACGCAAATTGTTGCCAAAATTGGAATTGCGCGCATGGAAAATGTTCAATTAAAAAAGTGAGGAAGAAAAATACAAATAAATATCATAAATGTCAACAATTAATCAAAATGTGCATTAAAACGCAGTAAATTTTAAGTACAATTTTTTTCACAACATTTTTTTTCCTAGAATTAAGTTAAGAGTAGCATAAGGAGAACAACAACAACGAAAGTAAACAAAAACATGACAAAAAGACTTGAGTTAAAAAAGAAAAAAAATTGAAAAAAAAAAATGGAAATGAGAGTAAAACTTGTACAAGAAAAATGCCTTCATAGTGCTCTATGTTTAATATGATTATATATAGATAAATTTATATATATAATATTATTATTTCATGGTTAACCGATAACAAAATGTACATTTTGAGGCCTTTGACCGCAACGTGGCTTATTAAAAATAATACTTCAAGAAAATGCATCAAAGCATTCCATATTAATTGTAGTCGATTTAGTCTAAGTGGCTTTTTTTATATGTATACATACTATATACTATACTACATACATACATAAATATACATACCTTTATTATTATTATAAATATTATATCATTTGGAAAAACTCACTGAAGAAGGCGAAATTCATTGCTGTAGCTTAAACGATATGAGAAAAAAAACAAATTTAAATTTAAACATTTTATGCATAATACATACATATTATAATTATACACATACATATATATATATAAATATATGTATATAGACAGCAAAATCATATAAAGTAGTCGACATTTTACAGCAATAACCAAAGCATTTCACGATTAACGAGTTTTATTCAAAAGCAAAACGAAAACAAAACAAAACATAAAAAAACATTATTGAACAAATTAAATTATGTAATTAGCGTTTATGTACTTAATAAATAAATTAATTATTTTACATTTACAATTTCGAATTAATACAATGGAAAATAAAATAACAGTTGCGAACAAATATCCATTTAACGCTTCTGCAATTTTGGGAACGGGGATTGGCGAGAACCTTTGTTTTTCAGGCATTTTTTCGAGATTCTTATAATTTAAGAAACTCGCAGTGTATAAAATTAATCCTGCAATACTTTTGAGCAAAGTGGATTAATATTAATTTGTGATCAGCCCAAAAGTATGCAATACAATATTGTAATGAAACGAACTGGGACTGGCGTAAATATTTTAAAGTTATCTCTAATTTGCCATTTTTAAGCGAATTAAAGGAGTTTATTAAAAAACTAGCTCTCTGAACTCACAATAATTTGATCATTGAACACGAATATAAAAAACGTGATCATATTTTAAAAGATATATAATTTTTTAGCGCCGCCTAAAAGATGTCCCATAAATTGTACAACGACATTTGGAAGTGCGGCTAAAAGTATGCTACAGTTTAAATTATTTCAATTTGTTTTTCATATTTCGATAAATGCATGTACAACGGTATATATATGAATGTATATATATATATATATCAAAACTTATGTTTTCGTTAATTTAAAAGTTCACACGAAATAACATGGAAACTTTTATATTTGTATACGATTTATGTATGTATGTATAGATGTCTGTGTATATTTGTAGTTGCACTTGACCAAACATATGATTTTATTTTTACACGTGCCAGCAATTATACTTACATATGTATGTATTTACATACGCACATATTCATAAAAAGATAAATGCTTACGTGGGTATTAGATTGTATACATATACATACATCCAATTGGAAACGGAAAAAGAACGTCGCAAAAACAAACATACACACACAAACGAGCCCCCCAACGAATTAACGCAAAGAAAACAGCAACAACAACAACAGCTGCTGCTTCAAGTTCTTGGCTGCGCGGCTACACATGCATACATACATAGTACATAGGCACTTGTATAGGTGCAGCCAGTATATTAACGAGACGGCGCACAGTGGGACCTATTGACTTTTTATTTTTTTGACTTATTACAGCTTTTGAGCTAATGACGTTACTTTGTATATTATTTTTATATATATGTATCTAGCTATTAATTATAATAATGTTTTTATTTTATTTTTTTTTTAAAGTTATTTTTTGTTCTTTTTTTCAATTTTCTTAAATAAGTATGCGTTGAAATTCTTTTGGTAACGCTTTTGGAACTAGCAACCCACTGTGCGACATTCGCCGGTCTGGCCACTGCCGCGTCGTATATCAACAATCACACCACACGCGCTGTGGGCGAAAACTTGGCACAGCCTCAGCTTTTGCTTTCAGTTCTATTGAAGCCACCGGTTCGGCCAGCCGTGTTTCCAGACCGATTGTCCATTATCCAAATTACCCTGACCTTACACTCACCTGTGCGAAGATGTCCTTAGTGCGTTTCATTGGTAGCAAGGTGAGCAAATTTAAATAAAGAATGCGCAGCAAACACAATATCATTAAACATTCTCACGCTACTATCGATAACACTACTCTAATAAGATTTAATAGTGTTGGAAAAAGCTTTGTTGACGCTCTGTAAATGCAATTTGTATGTGTGTGTGTGTAAATCTACCTGCATGTAAATTTCTATTATCAATTGCAAATGCTCTGACTGCGTTTGTTTGCTTGTGTGTGTGTGCAACATCAATTGCTCAATCAAGCGAATAATAAAATAAAAAAGAAATGAGCAAATTATACATATAATACGTAGCACATGTTACGTAATTTTTGGTTTGCAGCAAATCAGATAATACACAACGATCACAACAACAGACAAATGATAGAACGGAGACTAGTCAAAGACATAGAAAACTCGCAAACACACACACTCACACATGCATTTACAGATAAGTTAATTTTTTTTATATGCGTGTGAGGCGTTTGTATTTTAATTAGGGGCCAAGCCATATAAATGTGCCTTAGAGGCGGCTGCTGTCAGTGATAAGCGTGGGCGTGGCACACAGCTGTGCCCTATGTACATACACACAGAAGTACGTATAAATATTCGAGTGTGTTGAGTGTCGGTGTTGTCAGCTTTTCAGTTTAATACGAGAAGATCGCGTTTTTTTGTCAGTGCGCAATCAATATAAATTTTATGATATTTGAACATCATTACGAACCGTGAAAATTTATTTTTTTTTTATTTTGAGTTAAACAAGGTAAAAAAAGCTAAAGTTCCCAATTCCAGATCTGGCGAGAAAAAAGCTCTTTTAGCAACGCTGCTATTTATATGTACATACATAAGTGTATTATCATGTTGCCAGGCAATTCAATTCTTACCTGGGGGCCATAGTAAAGCACTTGACATGTAAGATAAATGTACAGTCAAGCATGCCTATGTTAAACAATGGAATTTTCCAGTTAAGATTACTTATTATCTGGCCAAGTCGACGCAACCTTCACATTTGTTAAACTATTAATATCGATAAGCTATTAATGTCGATAAATGTATCGATCGTTTATCCTTTTTTTTGCAGGCACGCGTGATTGGCCAGCGTGCTTATTCATCCGCTGCTCCGACGACTAAGCTCTTCATCGATGGCAAATTTGTTGAATCAAAGACAAATGAATGGATCGATGTGCATGATCCGGCCACCAACAAGGTGGTTACCCGTGTGCCCAAGGCCACACAGGATGAGATGAAGACGGCATTGGAATCGAACAAGAAAGCGTTCAAATCGTGGAGCAATCAATCGATCCTGACACGCCAACAGGTCATGTTCAAGCTGCAGGCTTTGATCAAGGATAACATGGGCGAGCTGGCCAAGAACATAACCAAGGAGCAGGGCAAAACCCTGGCCGATGCCGAGGGCGATGTGCTGCGTGGCTTGCAAGTTGTCGAACATTGCTGCAGCATTCCATCGCTGCAAATGGGCGAAACGGTGGCAAATGTTGCCCGTGACATGGACACGTATTCGCTGGTGATGCCATTGGGTGTCACCGCCGGCATTGCACCCTTCAATTTCCCCGCTATGATACCCTTGTGGATGTTCCCCGTGGCCGACCACCGGCAATACAATGCTGCTGAAGCCATCTGAGCGCGTGCCTGGCGCAACCATGTTGCTGATGGAGCTGCTCAATGAGGCCGGTTGCCCGCCCGGTGTTGTTAATGTCATCCATGGACAGCACGATGCCGTCAACTTTATATGCGATGCACCCGAAATTAAGGCTGTCTCCTTTGTTGGCTCTGATACCGCTGGCAAGTATATCTATGAGCGTGCTGGAAAGAATGGCAAGCGTGTCCAGAGCAACATGGGTGCCAAGAACCATGGCATTGTCCTCAGCGATGCCAACAAGGAGAACACATTGAATCAGCTGGCTGGTGCCGCCTTTGGCGCTGCCGGTCAACGTTGCATGGCCTTGTCCACCGCTGTGTTTGTGGGTGACGCACAGAAATGGATTCCCGATCTGGTGGATCGTGCACAGAAACTGAAGGTGAATGCTGGTCATGTGCCCGGTACTGATGTGGGTCCAGTTATCAGTGCTGCGTCCCGTCAGCGTATCAATGATCTGATTGAATCCGGTGTTAAGGAGGGCGCCAAGCTGGTTCTCGATGGACGCAAGATCAGTGTGTCCGGTTTTGAGGATGGTTACTTTGTGGGTCCAACCATTTTGAGTGATGTCAAGCCCCATATGAAGTGCTACACCGAGGAGATCTTTGGCCCCGTCCTTGTGATCCTTAATGCCGATACTCTGGATGAAGCCATTTCTATTGTGAACGCCAATCCCTATGGCAATGGCACCGCTGTCTTCACCACCAA
Organism: Drosophila rellima; assembly: GCA_035043635.1. NCBI lineage: Eukaryota > Metazoa > Arthropoda > Insecta > Diptera > Drosophilidae > Drosophila > Drosophila rellima. The sequence continues at coordinate 2,430,356 of JAWNMV010000302.1, read as the reverse complement.
CGGCGCAGCTGCCCGCAAATTTGTGAATGAGATCGATGCCGGTCAGGTGGGCGTCAATGTGCCAATTCCCGTGCCATTGCCCATGTTCTCGTTCACCGGCACCCGTGGCTCGTTCCGCGGTGACCATCATTTCTATGGCAAGCAGGGCATCAAGTTCTACACTCAGACCAAGACCGTCACTCAGCTCTGGCGTGAAACTGATGTTACCCACACCCAGGCGGCTGTGGCCATGCCAACCATGAAGTAATCACATACGTACATATGTATTATGTGTGAAGCGGAAGAAATTATTGCATTTATTTTCTGTGCCTGTTAACTAGAATTAAGCTAAACCTAAAAAACACAACTGTAATGAAATTTAAAACAAACAAAAAATAAACATTTGAAAATGATAAGCCGAGAACCTATCAACACTCCACGATGACAACAGAACTATCGAAATCTATCGATAGCATTATTTTAATATGATGACAATTAAATATTGCTTTTATTGTTCGTGCTGCTGAACTAAAGTTAACATAAAAAAAAAATTTAAATAAAAAATAACTTTAGACACGGGTAACAAATGCCAATTCATTTGTTAAAGTAAAATGCAAATTTGTCAACACTCATCGTTTACAGCTGATTATTTATCGATAATTAAAATCATTTGCGTATGAAGCTTAAGCGCAGGGCTGCCCCTTGAACTTTTTCGGTGAAATTTAGGCTATTTTGGAAAAATACAACTTAAAAACGTTTGTCCGTTACTTTTAAAAATGAAATAAATACATAACACTAATAATTACCGCTGTTTTCTTTCGTCTTTATTGGGAACTTGTCTACTCTTGTAGTTTGTACGTACGTTCTTCTTTTTTGTTTATAATAATTAGATAACAGCATGTCTCAAAAGTACAGAAATCTAATGTCAATATATAATACATCAAAATATTATAATATACGGATAGCCTCCTCAGAAAATGATCAAAATGATTTATGTACATTCAAAATTTAAAAAAAATACCGTTAGCATAATGATTTTGAAAGAAACTGATTGATTAATACGACTTAGAACTGAAATTTGCGATAAATTTGGTTGTTAATAGAGTTATAGCTAATTTTTTAGATTTTGCTTTGTTAAATAAAACTTAAATTTTGTACTCGCCGATTAGCTGAACACATTGAACCGACCTAAAACACCTACAACGTATGTCAATTTACGGGGGTGGGCCACTGGCGAATGCCTGCATTGAAACCAGTTCCCTAAAGGCGCCATCCGGATTGGCCATCAACTCATCATAGTTGCCCTGCTCAATAATACGGCCAGCATCGAGCACGGCAATCTTATCAGCTCCATGAATGGTGCTCAATCGATGGGCAATTGTCAATACTGTTCGACCCTCGATGAGCTTATCCAATGCTGACTGCACCAATTGCTCTGACACCGAATCTAAAGCACTTGTCGCTTCATCCAGCACGAGAATTGTGGGATTCTAAAAAAAAAAAGATCATTTTTAAAATCACAGATGATCAAATGAGCTCTACAAAAAATTAAATTTAATTTCAATTAAATTGTTTTCAGCGTCTCGACACGAAGCAGCGCATTTGCCACGACGATGAAGATCGTTTTATATATATTATACCTATATTTACCTTAATTAAAGCTCGGGCAATGGCCACACGCTGCTTTTGGCCACCGCTAAGTAACATGCCACGTTGGCCAACTATCGTTTCGAGGCCATCTGGTAAGTTCTTCGTAAACTCGATGACATTTGAATCGTGCACAGCCTGTTGAAGTTTCGCCTCTGGATTCGGATCGCTCTCATCGATGCCATACAGAATATTTGAACGTATCGAGCCGGAAAAGAGTACGGGCTCCTGGCTAACGGCACCGATATGCAGGCGCAACCATTGCGGATTAATTGTACGCAAATCAACGCCATCCAGATATACGGAACCCATTTGTGGATCATATAAGCGCATCATTAGCAATGCTATCGTTGATTTACCCGAACCAGAGCGTCCAACAACAGCCGTTGTCTGATTCGGTGATAGCGTTAAACTGAAATCAGTTAAGACTTTCGATTCATCACGCGACGGATAGCTGAAGTCCACATTCTGAAATTTGATTTCACCAATTGGTTTCGTCAGCGGCACAATACCACTATCAATGGGTATGGCATATTTGCGATCAAAGATTTCCCAAATCCGTTCCGATGCTCCAATGCCCTTGTTCAGCTGGCTATAGAAATTGGATAGACCATTCATGGAGACGGCCACATAGCCGGCATACATTAAAAATGAGGTCATTGATCCAATTGTTAGTTCATCATTTAGCACAAGACTGCCGCCATAATACAGCACAGATATTATAATAAAGTTGCCGGAGAAACCAGTCTAGAATTTGAGTTGAAGAGTTCAAAGTTTATGCAGTGTTCTTTTAAAGCGTTTTGAGTGTTAGCTCACCAGGCCAAAGAATATGGATCTGGCTCGCGTCTCCTTGTAGCCAATTTCCAAAGCCTCATTTAGTTTGACATTAAAGTCATTGACCTCCTTCTGTTCGCGACAAAATAGCTTCACAGTCCTGACGTTGCCAAAACGCTCCTCGGCGAATTTCATAATCTCGGCATATTTGTCCAACTCTGCCCTGGTGATTTTTCGCACATATCGACCATAAACAATGGCCATGCCAGCGAGAGCGGGAACAACCAAAGCACTGACCAATGCTAGCTTCGGAGATTCATAGATCTAGACGAGAGTATATATTTAAAAGAGATCTTTAAAAATGTATATAGAAACGAAAAAGGATTAGTCAAATGTTGACGGTGATCAACAGACCATCATTCCAGAGCCGACAACAATCATTGCAATGGACCGCAGACCATCGGAGATATTTTGACTCAACGATACGCCGACAAAATATGTATCATTGCTAAGACGATTGACCAACTCGCCGGTGCCTTTGGTATCGAACCAACCGACTTCTTGCAATAACATCGATTTGTATAGATTCGAACGTAATCTACGCACAATACGCAATGCTGTCGAAAATAATGTTTATAAATTAAAAATTTAATATATATATATATATATATATATATATATTTGTATATAATTTATCACTTACACGCCGATCCAAACAGATAAACGCGGGCAAAATTTGCGAAACCGCCAAGTGCAAATATCCAGAACAACATGACTGAATATTCGCGTAATTTCAACATTGCCGCATCGTCCACACTTCTTCTGAACACCACATCGATCACTCTGCCCATAAAGTACGGTATGGTCATTGTGATGGACGAGGATACAACCAGGCAGACGAGACCCACTGCGGAAGATGCATATCACGAATGACATTACTCAATATACAAATCAATTGAATATGCCCGATACTTAAAACAAACAGCAGCTATTCAAAACCGTAGCCGAAACCATAACCGTTAACCGATTGAATTTGATAATCGTAACCCTTACTGAAACCATAACCGAAAGCAAAATTTTGTATTATACCCAAACAGAAAAGCCGAAATAACCGTTTGGCAACAGACTCATTCATAACGGTTAGTTGCGGTTCAATCAATCATTAAATTCAATTTTATTGATTTTATAGATTTTATATTTAAGTGGAATATAAATCCAGTACTTTAAAACCGAAACAAAGAATTCACCGGTAATCGTTACGAAACCGATATTCAAAGATTTTGCGTAACGGATCACCTAAAACCCAAAGTTCGAACTTAAGCGAAACCGTAACTGTTACCGTTATTCGTATCGGTTTAAAACGCTGCTTAAAACATAAATATAAGGGTATATTGTAATTGTTTAAATTACGAAAAAATAAACCCAGAAAGAGCGCGATTTATAATGAATCTCGTGGAATTTATCAATTGCGGGTCTTCCATAGTTCTTTTTTTTCTAAATTGAATTTTGAAATTTCTAGATGAATATTGTGCAACTGGTCAGTTGACCAGCACTAAGGAGTAACGTGTATAATATATAGGAATGTTGAATATTTTTGAGAGAGATCGATGTGAATTCATCATACCTAGTAGCACCCATCTTTCAGTCTTGAGCAAATTATATAGGCGCTTGTACTCCGTCCTGCCCATTCTGATACGCTTAGCTGGTGTGTTCACTCCACGCGCATGCTGTACCAGCGCTACGTTCTTTTTGTTGGTGGTCAAACAGCGTCGGATGCACTGTAAACGTGCCACCCACCTGGAGGCCAAGGATGCGGTTGCCGATGCGGATGTGCCTGCGGTTGTTGTTACTAAAAGCTGGCGTGCGGCAGCCGCGGCTGGCTGACGTATTCGGAATAGTTGATGGTATGGGCGTCGTAGCAGCAGCAGCGGTTGCCGCAATAGATCGTTATGTATGCTTATTAAACTGATTGGTATTCTTGTGCCCGTGCTATGAATTTGGGAGACCCGTAAAGTTGTACAAACGTGTTTCAGGCGTGTGCAGTTCAACAACATTATGACTGATGTCTAAACTGTTTACTGCTTTATTTTAAAAAATTATTTATATATATATACATATATATTAAAACCAAAACAACTTTGATGTAATCCGATAAAAAGACCAACAACCAAAAAAAAAAATAACCAACAACAACTTGTGAATTTTGAACCACACAAATAATCAGGCAATACAAACAGCTGATTGCTCGCAAGGTGGAATCATTGCATGAAGGTTCCATTCCATGCAAGCTATCGATGGGATTTCTATCAATTTGGATAATCACTAGTGACGTCACTGCTTTCTTTGTCTTTTCAATCAGCGTTTTGAGCTGTTTAATGACAGAGAAAGTCAGCAAATCGCAATTCATTTAGCTTATAGATTAGGTGTCGTAAGAGTGAAATTGAGTGAGATGCACACTTTAACAATTCATCCTGCATAAAGTTAACTGCAGCAGAAGAGCCAAACAGAGGCAGTGGTAGCGAATACGCTACCTTATAATAATTTTCCACCCTTCCATTACTCTTTTTGTCACTGTGCAACACTGCTACAATAATGTTAATCGATAACAGCGACCGGCTGCAACACGTGCGTCTGCGTAAATCGTAATCGAAATTTGTATACACGATTCAATTGACGCGAAAACATGGAAATTGGCGAAGGTAAGTGATAAAAGTTAGCTAAAAAAACATATTATAAAACAAATAATTGCAGAACTTATGTCCTGGCTGAAGGACACGAAAAAGGAGTACACAACACGCTTGGAATTCGCGATAAAAGTCTGGCAATCTTTGGATTTCGTGTACATTAACAAATATGAAGTGATCTGCAAATGGTTGGCGGAGACTCTTTCCAATAAAAATACTAAAGAACTGCCGATTGCACAGCTCCAGCAACTATTTGGATTGAGAGCCCAACCAGGTCTAGTCAGTGTAAAGACGAAAACTGATTTGATTCAAGCGATTCTGAAGCGCATCCAGAAGGAAACTAACGAGACAACGAGATGCGGAAATTGTCATCCGCAGTTGCTGCAGAGTTTGATTAACTTTGAGCTGGTGCAGGATGCACTGCGTGCCGACTATAATCTGCTCATGTCCAGCTATGGCACATTGTTTGCCAGCTATGAAACGATGCTCTTGAATCCCATTCAAGATGATTTAAAGCAGCTGCGACATGCTGATTTTATATTGCCCCTGTTGCAACAATTGCGCGACTATGTGCAACGTGCCCAGAACCACAAGCGACTGCTTGATGCCTATACCAATGATGCACTGCAGCCACTATGTCAATTATTGCTGCAGTTGAGGGAACACGGCCTATGTTGCTTTGATCAGCTGGCGGCATTGGAGCAACAGCTGACGGAAACTTTGACCATTAAGGATGCCCTCGCACGCATCTCTCAGCAGAAGCCGCTGCATATACGGCTGCTGCTCCTGGAGTCTTTGCTGTACAATCAACGCTTTGATAATGTTAGTCAGCATCTGGTTTTTAGCTTTGCCTTTGGCAAACATAAGAGTAATCCTCTAGAGCAACCGCTGGCATTGGCCACACATGCTCTGGAATCCCTGCGTAAGCATAACATTAGTCTGCAATTTCAAATGCCAAGTAAAGTAACGGCCATGGAATTTGTGACGGGGCAACTCTTTCAACTGGTTAAACACAACAAGGATGAGCGTCTTGGCGAGGTGCTAATGATGCTATGTGCAGCGTTGCGTTTAAATCCATTGCTGTTGGAACCAAATGTCTATCAGATAACCGTTTGGATGCTGACAAAACCGAAACGCACGGATAATGAACTCTGCCTGTATTCCGATTATCTTGTCCAGCTCTTGGACATGTTTCGTCGCCTTAGTTCCACTGAACGTTTTGTCATGCAACTGCTGAAATCTCTGCGGGAATGGCTGCGCAAATACGAACTGGAACTGCCCGGCAGTGATGCCAAACGTCGACGTCTCTCCACTGAAGCGAAAGATACAGATGAGATCTGTCCTGACCAGTTGAATCTATATATGGAGCTGCTCTTCAAGCCGCATCAGAGGGCGAGCAACGTTCCCAGTGATCGACTGGCTCAAACTTGGCCAAGTCAGACAGCTGGTGCCGCCTTCACACGCCTCGTCAGCCATCTGATGGCCAAGCCCTCCATTGTCATCTGGAAGATGCTCTTGCACACATTCTCCGAGCTCTTGGAGCCGGATACTCCAGCCGTGCTGCCGGTGAATTTGAATTTCGCCATTGAACTGCAGGTGTCATTGCTGTGCCAATATTTGCTTGGCACTCGCCTCGCGGAACAAGCGCAGCACCATCAATTGGAACTGGATCAGGGACGTCGTCATACGGCCCAGGTGTTGCAGAAATTTGGACGACATCTGCTTGCCCGGGAGCACAATCGCAGCACCATGAATGCCTTTCTCGAGTGCGTGGATCGTGCCACAAGCTTTGAGCTTCTGCTCTGCTATTATTGGCCCGATGGCTTGGCCAAGTCGGAGCAGGAATTGCAATTGCCGTACAAGTTTATGCCGAGCGATGAGTGGGAGTTAATTCAACAGCGTGTCCATAATTTTGGCAAGAGCACATGCCGTCAGAGATTGCAGCGTCTGGAGCTGCAGTTGGCCCAAACCAGTTGGCTCCTTCAGCCCAATCAACGGCACGAATCCTGTCCCGATGCCTTGCTGGAACTTGTGCCGCCCCAGCTGCTCTCCCATTTGAGTCGCGGTCAGAAACAGCTGCGATTGCAGCAGCAGCGACGTCATCATCTCGAGGATTTGCTCAAGGATGCCGAGTGTGTCGAATTGCTGGCATTGCAGTTGCTCCAGGATTACGCCGACAGTCTCAAGGCGGAGAAAATCAAGGGAACTTTGCTCGGCAAGCAATTGCAATCGGAGGGGGACGAGGCAAAATTGTCAGATGCCCTGCGGCAACATTGCGGCAGCTCCAAGCAGTCGACACTGCCAGTGGAAGCCACAGATGAGCTAATTGACGCACTGCAGCGTCTGCCGATCGCCCAGCTCATGAGCAGCATCAAGTTGCGTCTCTGGCTGCTCCTCTTCACACTGTATCACGATGTGCGACTTGCCCAACTGAAGGAGCAGGCAAATCAATTACTCGATCAGCTCATAGGTGAGTCACTGCATCAATTGCAGTTTTTAATCAAAATAATTACATAATTTAGTTAATATTTTTTAAAAATGATTAGTACATTTTTCGCGAAAATCTAAATTTTATTATAATTTGAAACATATTTATTTGAAATTTCCTAATTCGAACAATATTTATTTAGATCGAAATTTTTGAGTGCATTTAAAATATTTTAATAAAATTTACATTTCTAATTAAAATGAATATGTACATATATATCAGGGATTAAAGCCATTCATAATCTTTCTGATTCAGATCCAAAAATAGGATTTAATTTGGAATAATTTGATCAAATTAAAGCATGAGATTGAATGTTTTAATTTTAATAATTTATATTTTTATTTTTAGTTTCACAATAGTTACATAATTCAGTTATTTCTTAAAACTAATTAATTAATTTTTGAGGTATATCAATCAAAGTTTACATTAAAGTTTTCTAATTATTTGAAACTTTTTTATTTAGATCGAAATTTTTGAGTGCATTTAAAATATTCTAATAAAATTTACATTTCTTATTAAAATGAATATGTACATATATATCAGGGATTAAAGCCATTCATAATCTTTCTGATTCAGATCCAAAAATAGGATTTAATTTGGAATAATTTGATCAAATTAAAGCATGTAATTTTATGTTTTCATATCAATAATTTATATACATTTTTTAATTCTAGATATGCTGCACTTTGGCCAGCCGTTGCCCATTTGCAGTCACTTCCCGCAGCTGGCGGAGCTGCTGCAATTGGTGCCCATCGATGGTGGCGACGCCTCCCACAGTTGGAGATTCTATGAGATGCTCTTTGGCCGCTGCATTCGCCGGCTTACGGCCGGCAGTGAATTGTTTCTCGCCAGCTGTGCCGAGCATTTCCGGGAGCAACTGCAGCAGACGCGGACTCTGGAGCTGGTTGAGAGTCGGCTGCTGCTCCTGGCCATTGAGGCGCTGTCGGGGGCATCGGGCGTCCAGGCGAGACGCATGCAGCGTCATCTGCAGCCGCTGCTCGAGATCTATGGCCAGTTTGTGGCGCACAAATTTCGATCGGCGAAGAAATCTCCAGCGGATGCTGCGGAATTTGTTCAGCATACGCTCGGTGGATTTGCTGTCTATCTGAGCAGCTGCATCAATCGGGCCGCCAAGCTACAGAGGGAGGAGCAGCTGGGGGAGCAAAAGAACCAGGACGAGGCAAAAGAAAAGCCGCAAGAGAAGAAGCAGGAGAAGGAGAAGTTGAAGAAGCAGGAGAAAAAGAAACAGAAAGAGCAAGAGGAGGTGAAGCCGATGGAGGTGCGGAGTCCATCTGAAAAGTCCACGCTTATCGATGAGAATTTGCGACGCATTTGCAAGATTTACATTGGGCACTCGGTAAGTAAATATACCCTGTAAGCATATGCAAGAGGGGGGTATCTTAACACTTTCGGAAGTTTGGTAACAGTTGGGAAAGGGTAACTCTGCGTTAGGACAACAAATGGTTCTGTATAACAACAAGAGTCTGACTACTAGCACATACCCTGTGAATCTAAATATAAAACTGAGCAAGTCAAAGCCAACAAAGACAAAATACCCTGTAAACATTTGTGTATGGATTATGCTTACACTATAACAAACTTTTAGTCATGCACAGCTAATAAAACCGATTGGTTTTCCCCAAGCAATACCCTGTAAATAAATGCTAAGTAATACCCTCTAAATCCTAGACTTTCAATAGATTCTTATAATTTTCTCTGCTTTCATTTAATTTTCAGTTGAACTATCGCAATGTGCATGCGATCAAATTGTTGAACGTGGCGCTCACACATCGCGAGCAACTGCATCTGGATCAGGACGAGATTGAGTTTGTTCTGGACAGCTACTGGCGTCAATTGAATGCGGACATTGAGGCGGCCACATTGAAAATCCAAAGCATTGAGCCGGCAATTAAATTAATTATTGGCTACAAAACCAACGAGGATTTTCTGCTGCTACTGCGACGCCTTTCCACACAGCTGGAGGGGATGCAGCGGCCGGAGACGGAGGCGCAGCATACGAGTCTACAAAATATCCTCATCCTACTGCAATTGTTCTCCAAGTGCTCGCTGAGCAGCATCAAGGGAGCGGTGAGTTTCAAGTTTTCGACAATTGGGTTACATTTATGACATTTTTCTATGATTTTATACAATGAGCTAGAGCGACCAAATTTGATACACAGTCTTTTATGAACCGTAGCTAATCAAATTTATTTTTTTAAATTCTTGCAACGAATCCTTCTGCCTTTGCACTTAAACACAAATGTTCTAGCTGTCATACCACGAGAGCTAGAGACTCTAAAACTATTAATAGATCCGTATTGTCCCCACGGACAGTGGGTAAAAAGAAAATAGAAGATTTTTGATCATTTCTTTAAATGCTCGAGTCTATGTTGGTTGTTTCCGGTAGAGTCCATAAATTCTTTGTCAAGATCGTCGACGATGAAGAAGGCGACTTTTTAAGAGAGCCAAAATCAAGACATTTTTCATTTGCAGAATTATGGCACGAGTTGATTAATTGTTAAAGCTTGAGACTTTGCAAGTCAAACAACGTGATCATTTAATTTTCTTAATTAACTTATTTCTTTTATTTTTGAAAATTCGATGAATTGTTATTATTTGAAGATATATAGACAACTCGATTAATTTGTTGGCAATTTTTACATTTTGATATTAAGATTTACATGACGAATTTATTCTTCCTTGATTTATAGTAAGAAGCACGAGTAAATGAATCCCTTGTCATTGTTTGTTTTGTTTTTCCCCCATCCTTGCAGATGCTCAATGAGCACTTTGAGCTCTTGATTGGCAATATATCGTTGCGTCTGCCCGGAGTGGGAGATGCCAGCTATCGCAATCATGTGGTGCGTCTGCTGGAGGCACAACGTGCCCTCGCCAGCAATCGCACTGTGCCACTCACCGGGGAGACACTGGACTCCATTCTGGGCACCATGCTGGAGATAAATATTAAGAAATTGATCATCTCTGGCGGTAGTTTGGATGATTTCCTAGTGCTGCACGCTGGCATCTCGGAGAATCTGTTGCTCCTGTTGCGCCAACATGGCACATTGATGTCCGATCGGGCCGCACAATTGACGGCACTGTGTCAGGATTTGGTTGAGGCGATTGTGTGCTATCGCAGTGATCGTAAGCAGGCGCAGAATCTAAATGATCAGGAATTGGATGGTCTGGCCGAGTTGGCGCTGAAGTTGGTAACACTCTTGGCGGGTATTGCAGCGGGTCCGCAGGCGTTGGCCGTGAAGCGTGTGGCGCCATTTCTGCTCATCTTTACCATCAAGCAAATGGTCACCACCGAACGGCCCACAACGCTCTTTGAAAAGGTGAGTCGTCCTTCTCCTTCTGCTCCTTCTCCTTATACTGAATATTATTTAAGTTATTTAATCAACATTAAAAAACCATCTCTTGCAGATCAAGGTACATCTGGATCGCATCTGTCACGAGCTCATTTCCATGTGCGATCATCGCGCCGGACACTTCATTTTACGCTCCAGCAACGAGGCCGGAGCTCGCATGTATCAGAACCTGGTCAAGGACCACGACAAATATCACAAATTCCGGGGCAAAGTTTAAATAAATAATTCTTCTCTTTCATATTCAAATCTGTATTTTCTAAAGTTCGTCGTTGTTAATGAATAAATCGAAATTTTTGCAAATTTGTATATTTGCACAAATGTAAAATTAATTGATTCTACATTTTTGTTTTACTTTTTAATTTTTTATTATTCTATATTATAGAATTGAGTTTTTAATTAAAAAATAAAATAATAAATTAACAAGGCTACTTTTTCTCTTTCTTATTATATTTTATGTTTACCATGTTTTTTTTTGTTGCTGTAATTATAAAATACCGTGAAAAAGTACAAGTTTATTTGTTAAATTTTAAATTTGGATTTTATTTTACAAAGAATAAATATCATCATTTAATTTACATTAAATGGTATTTGTTTACATCTGTGAGCGTGTGTGATGTGTGTGCGTGTGAGTGTATTTATGCGTGCTCACCCTATTGTACATGTGTATGTGTGCGTGTTCTCGTGCTCTCGTTACTGTGCCCAGGATTTAAGCTTGCAAGCCGGCACACAGTCTAATTATGCATTGAGAGCTTTCGATGTTTGTTTATGTTTTGATTGCATTTACATCACAAGTGTGTACTGTTGTTGTTGTTAAATAAATATTTATAATATGTTTGTTATGATTTAAGCTGTGCTGTTGTCCTCTCGCTCTTGCAGGCGTATTAAGAGTATGTGTTTTATAGCTATTAAACTCTTTGTTACAAAGATAATTTTTATCATTAATTATTAAATCTATATCAAGTGCTTCATTATTTGTTTGTACTTGTTTGGCTGTTGTTGTTTCTCTCTCTTCTTCTTTTTCTTGTATCAGTCGCTGACATTTGATGATTCGTGTTGTAAGTATGCGTGTGCGTGTGTGTGTGTGTGTGTGTGTGTAATCAGACTAATGTCAAAAAAGTCTCATTGCATTTGCTCTCTCAACCAACCAACGTTCAAGCAACAAACATTTGGCAAACCTCGCACAACGGACGTTCAGCTTCCTCTGGGCGATTTCCACTGCAAAGAGTGAATGTGTTATGAATAGATGATACAGCATTGTGAATATAATAAATATGCGATTACTTACAACAAGGTAACACAGGTGCGACATATAAACTGATTGCACTCGACACATGAATAACCACATTCCTCGCACAAATCGAATGTGCAGTTGGCACAAGTCCCTCGTATGAGTGTCAATCGTTGACAGCATGTGGATAGGCGACGTTCCAGCCCGGGATTTGCGACATCTGGATTAAGGTCACGCAATATGATATTGCCATCGCCAATTAACTGATATTGTTCATACAAATTGAGTGTTTGTTGGGGCTCCGCTGGCTGATTTGCAACATCTTTGGCTGCATCGATATTAGCAGCCGCTTTGAATAGCATCTTTGTGGTTTTATCTGCCATTGCACAAATGTTTAATCAACAAATAAGAATCATCATCAAAATTCATGTACGCACCGTGCACCGCTTTCATTTTGTCTGGGTCACGCAAATCGTTGATTTTGTCATTGACCCAGACTTTTGTTTGAGTAACATTATTGTTGCTCTCATCGTCTTCGGAGCGCAGGCGTTTCAAGGGATTGCTTTCCATTTTATATTGTTCAACTTACTTTTGGCCAGAATTTGAATATATCTTGTCCTTCTCTCTTTTTTTTTGCCCGGCTTTTTTTTCTCCTTATTTTCTCACTGGTTTGTTGTTGCTGCGCCGCTTCAACTGAAAAAGTTTCGTTTTTCGTTCTAAAAAAGTTCATGTGAACGGGTTATTAGATGAACGTTGAACTTATTCCGCAAATTGAACTATTAAAAGGACGTTATCGAAATCGGTTCAATTTTCTTTGTTCTATTTTTTTCAATTTATTTTAAAATTTAAATAATTATTTAAATTAGGGACAAATCGCTAAGCCAAGAAAATTCAAAATTTTCCAAAACTATAAAGTTTATTTAAAAATTAATTTGGTGCACCTCACCCTTCGCGTGGTGAATTTAGCATAGGAATTCTAAGAAAAATGTTAGAAAATCGAGAAAAATTTTACAAAAATGACGGTTAAATTTAAAAAAATCCAACTTCAAAATTAAGCAAAAAGCATATTTAACTCCTTTTATAAAAGGAGTGAAATGGTGGTTTTGGTGGACACCGTTGCCAAGGCTGCCACCTTGTTATTTTTTCCTCTTATTCTTAACTTGGGCCAAGGTGGCAGCCTTGTTCTGTTACCGTTAGAAAAACGCGCGCAAAGTCAAAATACTAATAAGAATATGGATACATCGGGAAGAATCCCGTACATCTAGCCTGGTCCAGGTTCGTTAAGTGCTAAAGATGCATACGGCGCGAAGAAAAACTTACTCGCTTAATTTGAATAATGTATTATTTTGCCAACAAGGTTCATTTCAAATAACGTGTATACGAATACAAAAAAATTTGGATTTAGTTTTTATATTTGATTTATTCGTGTGACGAACTCAAAATTTACAAATCGAAATGAACTTGAAATGATATCGAAATGAGTGAAGGCTGTATATTTTAAATATAATTTGAATTCTATATTTACATGCCTACTATTTCACCTGCTTACTATGGTTTTTTACACATTAAGCATGTCAGTTCGTTTATTTCGATTGCGTCCCTTGATACATTTTCTGATATCGTCGTTGTCATTGTCATTTTCAAATGATTTGTGCTTTTGTCCCTTCTTCTTTAGGGCTAAGTCCGTTTTAGATTTGATTGGTGGTGGCGTTACAATCGGATCTACAATTGCTAGATTGTTTAACTTTTTGGCAGCCAAGCGAATTTCGGCGGCTGCTTCCCGTTTTTTTCGAACAAGTGCCAGACGTTCAATATCCGCCTTGATTTCACTCGCATTCTTTTGATGGCATTTGTTTGGATTTGAGCGATGTTTTTCTTGACGCCGCTGCTTGTCGAACGCAGTCGTCGATTCAGAATTCTTGGGAATTGTTCGATTTGGATTTGATATCTCAATAAGGCCTTCAACAGCACCACCCATTTTCTTGACCCTTGAATTTTCAATGGTTTTAATATTGATATTATCATTGCCAAATTGCCAATGATAATTGCTATTGAGATTCCATTCCAGCTCTTGCTCCCGCTGCAGTTCTTCCACTGGCGTAAACTGGCGGCTTTGACCTTTGTGGTTCAAGAACTTACCGCGTGGCATTATTGCTCCTTAATACGATTTTCTTTTATATATTTTGTTTTGCTTATCAATTGAATTTTTAATACAATGTTCAGTTCAGCTTTTCTACAGTTGACAAGCCGTCTGCTAGCTGGGAATGAATTTGCAATATCTATCATCTAGGAAAATTGACATTTAACGCCATGGTAGAACAAATATAACTTACTAGCAATAGCTGCTGAGGAGGACGACTCGTAATTATTTTACAAATGCTGAAATTTAAATATTCAAATTTAAATTCGATCAGCATATAAGAACACCAATCAGTTATCGATAGCTTACTTAACATAATCTGTAAATTTTATTGGTTAATTTGCTGCTCTGTAATTGTGAAATTATCGATAAGTTCTTAACATTATTGCTTATTTATTAAAACAGTTCACTTCTCCAGCATAATGCAATATTAATGACATTATTATTATTGTAATTTTAATTTTAAAATTTAATTTAATTTCTAAAAATTAATAACATAGCAGCTCTCGATAGCTTACTTAAAATTTATTTATGCTTTTCTTTTGCCATTCTGTAAATGGTCTGTAGTGGCTAATCGATATATCGATAATTTACGCTCTGCCTCCAGTTAACAGAATATTTCTCCGGTTCACATACATTGTCTCGCGTTCGCTTAGCAGAGTGTGTTTACTTCTCGCCCACTTTACATATCACATTAAAAAATTATCGTAAATCGACTGTGCCGTGGAACTGAGCATTTTTTGTTGTGTGATTTTTAATTTCCAGAGAATTAAATTTAAGCAGACGCCACTTAAATTTCACGTACAGTTCAGGCAGAGACGTCGGCAACAGGTAACCGCCCGCCATCGATCGCACAGCGTGACATTTTTGCAGCAACAGCTGACGAAACAACAACAACAACAACAGCAATTACAGCAGCAAGTGAAATAGAGAGTGGAATAAAACAAAAGAAATAGGAAGTCACACTCCGAAGAAGAGCAACAACAGTTGACTTAATCATGTCTGTTGACGACAACACGCCCATATTGCGCAGCTGCATCAAACT